>JTDE01021395.1:10197-32087 GCA_014338405.1 Paragonimus skrjabini miyazakii | reverse complement strand
TTCGCTCTTATTAGGGCTCGTCAGTAGTGCATATCCTCGCCACTGCTGAGACTAGAACTCCGGCCTCGCTGTTCATGAGGCAAACGATGGCAAAGCTCAGGAGAATACCCCTTACTACAATGACAAACTCATTAGTGTCTGACTTCATCTCTTTTCTCCAAATCATCATGTTCTTATCTTTTATCCTACATCACCTGATTGAGGTGTGAACAAAAAGTAATCGGTGTGACATACGGTTAGCTGGCATAGTTAGCCTTCGATGAAGTGCATACAAATGAAAGTGACAGCACTTTGGTCAAAATTGCCCTGTACGCTGTAAATCCCGATATGAGTTAGGTGATTGGTAAACTTTTGTAACGAATTATTTGACGGTTCCCTATTATTTGCTATGATGAAGTTTTACTATAGTTTGCTCACATAGTAATGAAATAAGTTGAGTACAGGGACTAAATGAATTTTCTGGTTGAAAATCACTCACAACTGATTAACCTTCGTATTCCGGTAAACATTCCAGCCACTCGAGTTTCGCTCGTGTTAGACATCGTCAGTTGTTCATATCCTTGCCACGACTGAGATTAGAACTTTGATCACGCTTTCATGAGGCGACCACGTTGACCACTGCACCACTGACCTCACACTGACCTTACTGTCAAGACAGAAATCCGACTCTAGACTGACTGGAAAAGCTACGTGAATGCGAAGGCTGCGATAAATTGTGAGTGATGTGTAACTTGAAATTAACCAAATCCCAGACTGGTCATCAAATAAATTTTATCTAGGGTCCGTGAAACATAGGGCATAAGTTCAAAATAAATGGACTGAATTGGGTGGTTGGGTGAAGGTGGAATAGAGTGTGATTTAACTCCCATGACAAATGAGCCTGTTTTCAACCGGCCATCAACAAGCTAAGCTTCAGACAAATATGCATATAGAGAAAAAATTTCTGGTGAAACAAAAGCAGTGGTGTTCACTTTATATTAACTAGATCTCGTACTATGATTATTGACCACGTCAGAGTCGCAAGTGTTCCGATGTTGAATACGATATCTCAATGCGGGTGTGTGAATACGATCGAAGGCCATGGTTGGTAGCATCCGTTTCCTCACTAGATTGCAGCATTGACTGAAATCAACCGATATCCCCGCATAACTTTCAGCATAAGTGGTTTGCACTGGTACAGTGTCCAGTGTCAATCTGAGGGAATAAGATCCAGCCGGTCAGTGCTGGTCAGTCAGACGGTCGGCTAGAGTGGAAGTAAAATCCTTATCTTTATGATGCAGAAAATAGATGACTATGATAAGATCCAAGCTGGGAAGTAGAGTATTGAAAGTATATGGTGAACAGTGCCTCACTGTAGGAGTGCATAATAATAGGCTTCAGATAGAATTAGAAACTAAAACAGTAGTTTGAATTTTGGCCGGAAACCGTACGAAACCTTCAGCATACATTGCACCAACAAAGGTGGAGAAAAGCGTGTTAACATGATAATTCAACCATGTTTATTGTGTTGACCAATTGATCGCACATCCGTAGCGTTCCGGCAGGCGGACGGCCGCATTGCTCACGCGATCAGTCCAATTATTGTGGATTAATTGACGGAGACAACGATGATAAAATACAACAAGCCTGGTGATATATTTGTTGCGAACAGTCCACGTTTCTGAACCATAGAACAAAACAGGACGTACACAAACAATATATACCCTTCCTTTCAGCGACTACCGAACGTCTTTTCGAGGCCACAGATGATGCAGACTGGCAAAGGGAACTCATGCGTGTGCTATCCTCACTGATATTTCATCAGCAATATTACAGGCTGACGAAATAGTGCTACCCAAATATATGACACTGTCCACAGTCTCAAGTGGATTAGCTGCAATGGAGAAAGTGGTAGTGGGAATATCCCAGCCATGAAGCAGCACTTTACACTTTGAATTTGCAAAGAGCATTCTATACTAAGCAGTCCGGTCACTCAATTTGTTCAGCATGATCCGCATGTCTGCGACAGAGGGGCTGAGTAAGACAATGCCGTCCGCATAATCCAGGTCGGTCAAGCTAGCTCCAGGAGAAAGCTCAACACCGAGTTCCTTGGACTCCTCAAGCACACCCTCTAGTATGTCGTCCATGACAAAATTGAACGGGAAGGGGGAAATCGAACAAGCTTGGCAAACACCATTAGAAGTGAGGAACACTCAAGACAGTTGTCCGTAAACTCTCACCCGGCTTGCAGAGTGATCATACAGTGATCTCAACAGACTCACATATTTCCATGGTACTCCCTTGTGAAGGAGACAGCTCCAGAGAACGTTACGAGCATCCGAATGGAAACCAACTTTCAGGTCCAAAAAACCACCACTATCGGCTGTCTGTAACAGTGACGATGTTCCAAGATCCGTTGTAAGGTAAAAGTGTGATCACCGCACCTTCGACCGGATCGGAATCCTGCCTGTTCTTTGCGTATCTGACTTTCTCTGGGCTTAGTGAGCGGACGTAAAATGAGGCCATTGTGTAACTTGGACGCAATAGACACTAAACTGATGCCTCTGTGGTTGTCACATAGACTTCGGGGCCTCTTTTTGAAAACGGGAATTACTGTTGATAGGCGCCAAACACGAGGTACTTATTCAATCTCCCAAGTTGTCTGAAGCAGTTTCATCGGTTCTGATATCAACCTCTTCCTCATTATCCTCGAAAAGAGAAGGAGGGAGGAGGTCTGGACCAGGAACCCTATTACGCTTCAATAAATTGAGCTCAAGGCCCACTTCTGTTTCCGACAAAGGACCGTCTGGAATGCAATAACTGACCAAACGGGTCCCATCGTCCACATGATCTGGTTGAGGCAAACTGAACTGTTTTTCAAAATGTTCAGCCCACCTGTCGAGTCGGCGCGAGTGGCTGGTGATACGTGAACTATCTTTTTCACTTATGGTCTCACTTACACCAACTCGACGATCAGTACAACCACAGATCAGGGGAACAATCTTCTACTATTCCCTGATAAAAAGGCTCGTTGTCTCTCTTTCGATTGTTCGATCAAGTGGTGCCGACGGTCTTTGCACAAATTTTAAGCAGCCCGCGTTTACGTTCTCGACGTTAGTCGTCATACTCAGAACCAGATGGGATCAAGTGACGCTTGTTCATGAGGTTTATCGACGTGATGGAAATCCCGTTCTGTCGCAAATGAACAGCTCCTTCGGAACATGCCTGTTCACAGCATGCTCTCATAGCTACGGCAATTTGTTCTCGGTGTTTATTGGGTTCTCTCACCTGACTGGAACTGAGCAACTTGTTCATTAGTACTTTCCGGTAAGCGTTGTTTACACTGTCCCCGCTCGAATGCCAGGTAGTTATCTTGCATTCATGGGTGCATGACCTCTGGTCAAATGAAAAAACAAAACGGGCACACAGCAACATGGTCCGAGTCTAGGTGGTTCTTTCAAAAGGCACGACAGTCTTTAACAGAGTGGCGCCACCTGTAACTGACTGCTATATGATCCAACTGTGTCTAGGGCTGAGGAGCACACGGAGGTCTCCATGTGCTTCTTTCTGTGCTGGAATGCTGTGCTTGAAATATAATGACTGTGGGATGCGCACAGTTGCAGCAGTCTCTCGCCATTGTCAGTGCGTTGTGCCCGGACACCATAATTGTGATCAGCACGGTTACTCCAAGAAAGTTTGACCAGAGTTGAAATGCCGACCATGACAAGGATATGCACTGCTGACGAGCTCTTACAGAAATAAAATTCGAGTCTAATGGTTTTTGCTAAATAGGCCAGCTGAGAAATCCATGGAAGTGCGAAAGCTGTGATCAGTCGTGAGTGATATTCAATTTGCGTTAACCAGAATCCCTTACTGCTTACCGGGATTGTTTTGATCTATTCGGTGAAGTCACCAGCCCTTATCAGATAAGAAAACGGTGAGTCTCATTGTGCAAAATTAATCGAGCTGTTCAAAATCGATCACAGACTTCACATGGGGGGAGGGTAGCAATAAATGCGTCAAAATCAAGGTCTGTGCTTTAATATAAATACTTCTAACTCGTGTAGTGCGCGAAATAATTCTGAGTGATTTTTCACTTAGTTTCTAACTTAGAGGGTCCATTTATTCCTTGACTGTACAGTAGTGTACCATTTGAAATGCTTGTTTCTACTATCCACGCCTAACAACATCGGCAGCAGTTAAAACGGGTTCATAGTTGTGGTTGGATCAATCAGCTCATGCATTGTGACCTTGTTATGTTACCATGCTGCTCAGCAGGTAAAGTTCGCGTGATCATCAATTCTACGTTTCATTTTCCAGTGCAACAAAACTGACCCAAAAGATAAATAGTTCTATTGGGACGGGACCCATCAAAATCTTGTCGGTCTGTTTTACTTGTTACGTTATGCTTGCTCTAGTTTCTTTTCAGCCAAGGCAGCAAACGGCAAGTCTTTATAGTCAGGTTCAGGGACGGATCAAGCCAGTGCAAAACAGGTTACAAATATTGGCTGTTTTTTAGATCATCGTGTGTAAAAATACACAGAGATCAATTTGAGCTAGCGCTATCAATGGAACCGAAACATTTATCCAGGGTTGTAAGCGGTAGATGGAGTAGCATAGCTACAACACCACAGTGTGAGAACGGACGCTCAGAGCTCCATCTAATGGATTTACTGTGTGGTTTAGTTGTGACCAGCACTCAGTTAAAACCGTACTGAAGTTGTGTCGCGTGAGAACAGGATTGCACACCAAATGTTTTCTATCCCACACACGTAATGAGGGTTTCTAAGATGAAAAAGTTACATATACGAAAAAAGCGACAACTGCTCAACCGTGTATCTCACCAAAACCTCCAGAAGCTGTCTACATTTTATCCAATGAGCAGAGCATTATGATCAATGTAGAAATGTCAGCACAACTTGACCTCAGTTATCACGAAACCATTGGGTTTACCGACATTCCGGTTTAAGTGATCTGGATGTCAGTTTAGGATTTTTCAGGTAGTTTGGTCTAGGCAAGCTAACTTGGTTCACTCCCAACATCTGGAGGGACCGCGTCCTCTCACTTTGTAGGAACCAACCAATCCCTATGTTTTTCTGCCCACCCATGTTCCCATTAACTGTGTGACCCAGTTCACTGTTGAAATACAGCTAAGCCACTTTGGACGTCGTAAATTAGGATCGAAACATCTTAAACTGGAAAAATTATAGATTACACGTTAACCAACACGTGTTTAAAGAATTATCTTAAAGCAAACTTCACCGCAACACGATCACAGCTCAAACGGTTTAGGTGTCTTAGTTTCCTGGATAGGACTGACCTGTATAGACAGTGACATGTCATCGTTGATAAGATAGCCGCTGCAGTTAACCAGTATGTTTCAGTTCACCGTACTCTACCTAGTAAGAGGCTAGAATGTCTCAAAATCTGTCAAACGTTTCATCACTCTGTAACACGCAGCTTAAAGGAAGTACAATTTTGCGCGAAAAATATACATTCAGTGGTACTATCACATCACTACCGCAACAGGAATGGATCGATTTTGCTGTCGACGAGATCTTTTCCGTAAGCTCATTATGACTATGAAACGATTCTGCCCTGAACTGATCGATATTTCTCTGCTTCGAATATCTGGATAATTCATTAGAATAAATGCAAATGCCGTCTTTGGGTGTACTGAGCCTATAGAAAATAACTCCTTTGATATTCTTCAGTCAACAATGGCAAACCTTTTGTCACCCAACTTCATCATCATCATCATGACAGCCATGAGCCCGACCAAAAGGTACTGTGGCTCGGACTGCCGTTCACCTCAACAGTGACGTAGAATATCTTAGAAGAAAACGTTGCTATGTAGGTTGAAAATTATTAAAAGAAGACTAAGCGGAAGAACTAGAAATGGTATGGACACAGGTACGCCATTGACTGCGACACATCGCCATCTCGGATAGCGTCTCTAATCAGCGGTTTGAGTGATCACGAGGACCCCATCCAGGCAGGCGACACCTACCCACTTCGCTCGTTCCTGAGTCACCATTCTTGAAAATAAGTGCAGCCGCCGTAACTAACACTCTGACTACTTTTCTCAATCATTCACTAACAACTGACGTTTAATGGAAGATCTAGAAATAACGCAGATCTATTCTTCTATTCAAAAAATGGATTTAGAGATCAGCCAACAAACTGTAGAAGAATAACCTTTTTAAAAACTCTGCAGTGTTACCGATATCGAGAACTACTGACATCGGTATATCAACGTGAGCGTGGTGTACGCTGGTACGCAAAGTCCAACTATCCTACAGTCATATTCCCTCAGTCGTCTCTCTTAATGTCTTCATTACAGCTCTATTGTGATTGTGACGACTTCAGGCACTAAGAACGCATACAGGCGTAGATGACACCAACGACTTAGTTCAGCAAGCGCAATAATACGTGTCAGTTCAGTGCACTGTACCAATAATGCATGTCCTCATAAAGTTGCCGCCCTTGTCAGTCGACAACTTTTCGGCAGGCGGGAAGGAGGTTATTTGTAGGTAGTTTAGATATTTAGCTCGCTTCAAGCCGTTTTACGACAGATTGTTCGCTGTGTTGTTCTGTTTTGATCAGAGTGCGTCCACCTTGAAAGATTTCAAAGTATGCCAAAGCGGCTGTCAGCCTTAAAATCAAACTATCATCGATATGGCGTATGTGGGGGTTAATGCCATCGTCAGAATGTTAACCCTAAATTTCTGACGTCCATAGTTTGCTAGATTATGGGTAGTAGGGGAATTTAATTGCTGCAAACTGAACACCACCCATATGTTTGCGTGCAACCTGGCCATGTAGCCGTACCGCATTAACAAGAGGTACTTGCTGAATTGCGCTCATCGGCAGTGTATTCCCAAGTCCTGATTAAGATTTCAATTCCCGCTCACATAGTATTTCATAAATCACTCAGACCAACCAGCAACTTCCTACAAACCAACTTTTCTATCCCGTTTGTTGCATTTGTTAACACCATTTCATATATCAACGCGCTGAAACTTTCGGTATCGATTTTCTGTTCACAATGTTTCATGCGTCCTGTTAGCAATTGAACTTCTACTTTTAGGTGTTGTTTAATTGGCCGTTCAAGCACGCTGCTGTTTTGCCGGTACAACTCACTGTCTTCAGTGTCTTGTGTAGGTTTGTCAGAGCACACGTGTACTTGAGACATTCATTCGATGCGATTCTCCACGCTTTTGTTTGATTCTTTGTGTGTATGTGCGCCTGTTAGCTGTGCGGTAGGGTGGCTTGTCAGCAAAAAATGTAAAGGACGAAAATCCAAAAAACGGATCATTCTGGTGTTTATTTGACGACGCTCACTGGGTGAATCGATTGCCTGTTGTAGTCATTTCAATGCGTCAGATTAGTTGCCATTTATGCACTGTCCAATCAGAAGAGTATAAGTTTTAATGACCTGATAATCTGCGTGCAAATGCATCTAGAAGCCGGCATCATACAAGTGGTCTGAGGTGTATTGAACACTTTGCGTTTTAACTGCATTTCAGATACGTACTTCTCGTTTGTAGGCAACTTTCTTCGACAGTGAAGCAAACCGCAAATTGAAGTTGACAAGACAGCGATTATTCAGCACGTACTTCAATTAATTTGTTCCAAAACTTGAATGATGTCACACACCCGAGATGAGCAACAAATAACCACAGTCGGCTTCAGCATCAACAGAGAGACAAAGACAGTTAAAAAAAAACAGACTGTATGGGAAATGTTTGATTGGTATCACGACGACCTCGTTTAGTTTGTCTTTCCAAAAATAACCGTGATCGTAGCACGTCGATTTGGGTGCGAGCGTTATGTATCACTATACTTTTGTCCGTCTTATTCACTCTTTCAAGTTGGCTAAATTGGTGGAAAGAAGTTTTTTTCCAACAAAGAGCATGTGAACTAATCAATATCATTTGTTTGTCTATCAATGATCTTGTCAAAACTCAATCAAAACTGTCAAGTTAACCGATTTTCCTGTTTTCTCTGCTCTCTTTTGGAAACTTATTTTTCTCCCTAAGGGTTACTCAGATCAAAACCTACTCATGGGATAATGCCCAAGTGGTCCTAGTCGGGAACAAGTGCGATTTGGCCGAAGAACGAGCAGTCTCAGTGGACTGGGGCAGACGACTGGCACAGCAACTCGGCAAGTCTAATTTCCAGTTTAGGTGTCGTCTTGTATGATAGGCAGTTCATTTAGCCTGATTACAAGAAGCTTATGACCATAATCATCATTAGTGGTTACAACAGTTGGTTTAGTATCACCGCTGTACACTAAGTTGATGACCGACACAATGCCTACTCAAACATACGAAATTAAAACAGACTTATTAAGACAACAAGTAAACGTATATAGAACAGGTGGTTTGACAATATATTGAAAAAAAGAGAGAATATTTATTTATCACATTCATATCACACGCGATTTATACATTTTTGTATTAGTCTGACTATAAACAAAGGGATGGTACGTAACTTTCAATAAAAACCCTGTGTTAAAACTATAGCATTCAGTGTTGTGAACAACTAACCAAACTGTGAAAGTACGCCGCCATCCACAAGCTTCTTTGCGAATTTGACTATTCAGTGCCATTAGTTGCAATTAGTTCACAATCAATTAAAGCGCGATCGAAGCAAGTTTAAATGAGCTACTTGTCATTGATTGCGATGTTGTTGTTTAACGGTTTCATAGCCATAAATGTTGGTCGATATTTTCAGTATTTTCAGTCTTACTGTACCTAGGGTTGCCGTTAGTCTTGAAGAGAGGAAGAGAAAAACAGTGAAGTTTCATGAAATGAAAGAGTTTCGCCTACTGAGTGCTATATAGTCATGTCAGAGAGTTATTCCATCTAATAATGCGACTGGTCGCGAATGCCCTAATGTGACAGACGACATCTATCAACCTTACTCGGCAGGGCAATCAAAACTTTCATAGCACGTGACCACGTAATCGTCTGATCATTTTGCAGTTTCTTTCAAATATCAATAGCCATACTTGAGCAAAGAGCGATGTGGCAAATGCTCTGTTGGCATGCGGGATTCATGACTAAGCCTGTGAAGACAGCTTGTTTTAGGTCTCGTATTTACAGATTTCTTAGGTTGTCACTGACCGACTGTTGCGTTGCTCACATGGTCAACCCGTTTCACATCGGTTACCTGACGAAGTCGGCGGTTGGCGAATCTCAAGAGTGATTAATAGAACAAAACTGAGTACACCCAGGCATGGTAAACCTTGTTTTTACTCAATAAATGAATGCCTTTTAGGTACCAGTAGGCTACGCGCTTTCGTAGTCCCCATGGACACCTAGTCAGCAAGCTGATGAGATGGCATTACACTTTAAATCTTCATTTCTGAGTATTCTGTGAAAAACGTGACCAGTATGTAGTGACTATATTCTTGCCTCATTGTTGCGGAGCATAAGCAATGCCAGTCGAAATGAATATTACTCACCTGTTTTGGTCGAGGCCGATTGTAGAAGTGGTAATGCACTAACCCGTGTACATGCTTGCTTACTCAGGTCGTAGGTGCATCCTTGACATTCTCGGCATACTATTTCTGTCGATGGTTTGAATCCAGCCGAAGTCCGGATTTTTCGCAATTGGGTCTCTTTTAAACCATCAAGTATGCCAAATTGCTTGTGAGTAATGCAGTTTCTGTGTTGGTAGGTTGCAGTGTGAACTAATTTAAAAATCCTGATTGGCAAAGTGGAGACGCAAGCACGTACTGAGCATCTACAGAACATTAGTGTGGATCAGCTATTGAGTTGATTAGTCGTTCCACAATTTTCACCCACAGACTGACACTACCTAACTTTTGTTTGGACTCATCAATTTGTGTACATCTGTTTCATGGATGGATTTTACAAACAACAACAGTTAACTACACTGAAGATGTTCCAGTTCATGTTTCTGTCTATTGGGGGTGATGCAAAATCAAAATGAACGATGGGAGAGATTTTGTGAACGAAGGGTTCATAACTTATTTCAATAGCCTTCCAATCCAATGTTAGTAAGCTGATATGATCGCATCAAGCTCTGTCATTGCTTTGACTTTTAAACATATACATTACTACGTGATGGGTCTTTTAAAAAATATGCTGTAATTTTCACTCTTCTGATTCTAGTATCAAGTTACGTGTGATGAGTTTAGAAGGCTAAGTGGTAACAGACTGAATCATTACTTTGGAACATTGTGTACTGTCCACGACCTCTATCATTGTTGTATCTGTTAACCAGTTTATTCATAGTTGAAAGTACCGAGGTACTTGGAGGCATTAAGATCTCCAAAACAACCAGATGTCATTCTGATTACACAACGAAACAAGATTGTCAGAATGAGGTGGATTAAATTTTCTGTTTGCGGCAATTACTGTCAGATGTGAGCAGATTTGTTGGCCGATTAGCACTAGTAATAGAACATAGTAATTTAAAAAACGGATTGTGAAATGTTTAATAAGACTAACACATTGTGCTCGATTCGACGGATACCAAACAGCAAGCACAAGTATTATTTGACGGTATGGCCTGTATCAGGTCCATAGAGGAAAGTGTGCACTAAGATCCACTCTGGATGTTTACAATTCACGTTTTTCGTACCAGTGCAGCTGTCGATCGAAGACTGTTCTATCCACAGTATACTCTCTAAGACCTGTATAGCAAGATTATCCTCGAGTAGATTTCTAGAGGGGTATGAATTGTAGATTACTAAATCCGCTCCCAATACTAGGGAAGATTGGTCACTTACATGGATATATATGGCATACTGGAATGCGGAATTGTGTGCTAGTGAACGTCGGGGTTGCATGTAAGCTAGGATTAACGCCAAGATACTTGTATCTAAACAAGTAGTTATTGCGGTCCTTAAACGAAGCATTTGTTTCAGAAGCTTTCACTGCACAGTAGCCAATTTTCCAGAAAAAATAGCCAGCCTTCTTCCAACTTCCTAACCTGTCGGGTCAGGAGACTAACTTCCCAGAGGTCTACCTATAGGTTTGTCAGGCATGATTAATTCTGTGGGTATACTCCTCACGTTGTCCAGTTTGGCTCATGGACTCATCATAACACGCAAGCCGTCATGCTATATCAAGTTCTAATCTTTTTGTACTTTTAATATCTAGAGTGGTATTGTACGATGCTATACTTAAGTTTCTCACTTGAACGAACCATCGCATCCGTAAAATCACAGTTGATGCTGTTTCAATTTACGATTGAGAAATTTATCCACTGTGTGTAGGGGCTATAGGGCGTATTTCAGCTTTCGTCCATCGATATCTGGTTTTACCCCCACGTATCGCATATTACCATAGGATAACGAAGTAGAAGATTACATGACAAGCTTTAGGATCTGGAGATCTGTTTTCCGAATGCCAGACAGTCGTTTACTACGTCATGCACTATTAGCCAGGGATTCAGCTGGACAGCACGAGGTACGAGGCAGTTAACTGATGATTTGACAAACAGACGTGAGGACAACCACCAGTAGGTTAGGAACGTTAGGTTGCGTTCACTTTCCGAGCGATTGCACACAGGTTGCAGATGATTGACCTACTGATACCCATCCGCCTGTTTACACTTGTTCGTTTTGTTAATCGTTGACAGTTCGACCACAGTGGGGCAATCGAAATCTGATTGGCTGATTGTCTGTCCGGTCACTCCCGAGGTTAACGTGTCACATCCATTCGATTATAAACTTTCTGAGCTCCCAGCGTGACTTCGTTGTTCAGTTGGTGGAACACTTACCGCGTTTAGGTATACTGTTTTTGTCGTTGGTTCGAATCTAACCAAAGTGTAGATTTCCCTCAGTCGGGTCTTCTCCAAACTTCTCGAAACTGCCACACCATTTACTGGTAATACATCCATTTTGGTCCTGTATTGAGTGGCATTAAACATTGTGCGCCTTCGTGCTTTGTGTTTGGAGTATCCGTGTTCGGTCAGGTCATGACAGTTTCCTCACGATTAATCGGGCTTCTGGCTGAAAACATTAGAGGATATGGTAGCTTATCGTATCTGGTGACGTGAAAGTTATTGTCATTTGCCTCACCTGCCTACATAGTACTGACAATTGCTGATGCAGTACAATGAAAATAATGAGAAGACTGTTTTGCAAATGTCCTATTACTTCCACCTACAATCTGGGTTTTCGTATCCAGCATAAAGGCACATTATGTTAATTGTTTGACTTTATATATGGGGTTTTCAGGCAGTAAGTCCAATCAATCCCCTCTGTGAACTAGGTTTTACTCCTCCACTGATGTTCGTTTAGCAGTTAAACGTCAATATGTATCACTGATCTAATGTCGTTGCTGAGGATGATGATGACGTGCCATGGACATATTCATGGGTGTAATCAGGATTTCATGAGGTCCGTAAAAGCGTGTTTTTCGGGAAATTTACGTGCATGTTTGCAGTTACCAGCTTACTGTAGATAAATTGTCTGCTCTTGCGTAATCTCTTACTTTCATCGATTTCTGACAGGTCTGGAATTTTTTGAAGCATCCGCAAAAGAGGACATCAATGTCAAAAACGTGTTTGAACGCTTGGTGGATTTAATCTGTGAGAAAATGTCGGACAATCCAGACAATAATCCGTCTGTCACTGGTGCAGCACCAAAAGGTAGCTAGCCCTCTTTTATCCATGCTTTTGACTATCTTAACATATTCAATGCATCCGGCTAAATTTTGCATTAGTCCAGTCTCCAATAAACCTTCTGGCGAATTCAGTCATCTCGGTGTAAACTATTGCACTGCTTCCAACGGTGAACATTTTCCGGTGAACCTGAATCTGTTTCGGGGAACGGTATTCGGTGTTGCTGAACCTCATCGGTGTAACAGGACGCTGTGGAACAAAAACGAGTACTTTTGCGAATTGTCGAATAAGACGTGCCCATAATGAGCCTCATTTAAACTGTTCGTCATGACTCAAGCTTCTATAACCTACTGACTAACCTTCCTCGGCATGTTGTTCTAACACTTTCAAAACAATCTGACAGTGGTAAATGATCACCGTTGAGATAAACGAAGATAATGTATGAGAACGGTTTGGACTAAAAATTGGGAAACAAACGTCACGGTTATACCACTTGGTACTTGTTTCTGTATAATGTCGTGTTTGCAAGAGGGTTAGGATAATATCAGGCTGCCACAACTCTGAGAAGAGCTGACTAATCATGCCTCGAACCCAAGAATTTTTCGTCAACGGAACAATTGTACAGCAGCTGTTGTGTATAGATTAACTCCCTACCAGACTCATGGGCACAAGTGCACTATTCACGTTGGTTCAAGGAAGAACTATGTTAACTGATGCACATTTTATCAGATGAACCGAGAAAACCTCATATTGATTGTGTGCTTCTGGCGTAGATCAGATCTTAGTTTGCTATTGCTGCTTGTGAAGATCGCTCATGAGTTTGAGTTATGGATCTTATCGGCAGCCAATGTAGTAACGCGCTGGGTTTGATCCAACACGTCAGCCATACCGTTTCTTCTTGAGATGAAATAATTATGTTTCAGTCTATCGTAAGTTTTTTGTGTATAGTCCTAGGAGGTTTCTTTCAAAGAGATGCTCCAAAAGTTTTGTAACTCATTAAATTGCTCTTTGGACGTTTGTTTTTCCTCTTGATACAACAATCCATTAATCCAACACTTCCTTTCATCAGGTGGAAATGGTTTGAACAAGATTAGAGCCGGGAACATTTATATTGTTAATCATGCACTTATTCATTAAACTTATCAGCAGTACTTGTAATGAGGCGATTGAATTATTTGGAAATTAATTCACTTGCACTTCGTTAATCTGGGTACACACGACAGCTTACACACCTACTGCTGCCATGAGGCTTCATATTGGTGAGGTGATGTTTGTGTGACTATTTCGTGCTACTATGAACTTGACTGAATTGTGTCCAGGAGTGTTAGCAAATCATGTAACTCGAAAAAGGCTACGTAAACGGGGTTCGCACCAAATTGACGCTTTTGTTTTGTACCGCTTTTATACTGTGAGCAGGCCAATCACTGCCTGGCTGCCATAACATTGAAGAAGTGTTAAGTTCAACCTGGGTCTGAGCACACAATCTTGAGCTAAATACCCGGCTTTCTTATATTTAAACCAGTTCTAACTCAACGGTCAAGTGTAATCTTTAGACCTTACTGATTTCAAACAGACCTGGCAAGTCTGTAGCTGACATCTCTTTTCTTAATCAGTATTGTGTAAACCGGTTTAACCCTAGTTGATCATTGCTAGCCTTAGTCAAATAGAATGTCATACGCACGTGCATGCAATGTTCTCTGAACAAAACCAGGTTGATTACCGCAGAAGTTGCGGTCTAAGAAGTGTTACCAACGCTTCTCGCTTCACTTAGCCAAGCTTAACCTCATAGTCGTATCTGAGACCGTCTGTGCTGCCTTATTAAGCTAGTTGAGTCTGGTACATATTTTGAAAGTGTGTATCTGCAAACGGGAGTCTGTCAGGTGGTTCATGGACTACAAACAAGCAGGTTCCAGACGGCCGGAAAGTGAGTTATTTTTCCAGTGGTTTTACCATTTCAGAACTGACGTACTGATTTTGCTGGCGTTGTGTAAATACCCTTTGCTAGCCGTCACGTGTCCGCCGGTAAGGCACTGTCAGCTGTCCGTTAGTTGGTTTCTTCTGGGCCTGATCGATACATAATTTTATTGTCGCTATTCTCATGATTGGTTACGTTGATGTGTGTGGTTTTCTTATGACAGTTCTATTTTGCTGTTCTAAGTCGATTGGTCACTGACATCTACCACTTACACGGACTTATCGATTAACCTGGCATTTGCTTTTATGAGCGTGCTTCATAGTATGAACAGTGTAATTTCGTGAGGTATTGAAGCCACAAGTGAGCGTGAAAATACATCGGAAAAGATTGTTTCCCCAGGAGATCCCGTGGTGGAATTATTATTTTGTCAGTTAAACGTGAGGAGCATACAGTAGTGGTACTTGCTCTTGGACAACAGGTCACAGAGACCCTCGTCCTCTTAATAACGGTCCGCCGATCACAATCCATTCTGCTCAGCTCTATTTGAATTTTCTAATCATCTACCCAGTTAGTCAAACCACTGCGTACCTTCTGCCTGTTACACCGAACGTCCTCATTTTTTGATTTTCCGAAGTTTGTGCTGCTGTTGCTTTGCCCACGCGATCATCCCAATCTATTCGGTTCGGTTGATTGAGACAACATAACCGTAGCACTGCAGATCTGATAACCTCCTGGTCGCGTGCACGTCAAGCCTTCGACCCGAAAAATAGACAGTCTACACTCTATTTAGCAGCTATAAGTCCTGAAACCGCAGCTGATAAAGGTTGGTGGTGGCAATATAACACTTTTCAGAAGTCGAGATATACGGGCAAATAAGTATATACTCCTAAGTGGACTTGTTTTAACAAAATAGGTAAGAGTTGTAAGGAATACCGCGCTGCATTGCATTCATGCACGAGTTGTTATGAATCTAACTTTATCTGACCGTGAGGCCAGCTACCGCTCACCATATCGGTGTCGGGACATGTTCTAAGGGAAAACAATTATCAAGATAAAGGAAACCATAAACGAGTAGAGTACAGTTTATCGCAAAATCTAGAAATTTCACTTTGGTAACGCAAAGTGGCCTTCAGCGTTGCCTTTTGACTTACGCTGTTGGACTGAAATTGAGGCACGTACAGTTCCCTACGGTTAATTGGTTCTAATCTGATATGGAAAGTGCACAGCTCTCTCTATCACAATACGGTGCACTTAGCTGAATATCCACTCATCCAGATTGCACGAAGCAACCTGTTATCACCAGTATTACATGGCAGATACTCTCCAAACCTCTGATTACAACTTCCAAAATATTGTTCATCATGAACTTGAAAAGAAAGGGGAAATTAGGCACATGTGTTGAAAGTCACTTGAAGTGAGAAACGCGCACTCTGCACTTAGATTGAGCATGCAACGACTTTACCGAATTGACATAATCTGTTTGGACTCCTTTGCGACTGAGACAGCCCGAGTGCATGTTGGGCAGCTAAGTCAGAAACGACCTTTAGCCTAAAAAATTTCACGACAGTTGGCAGAGTAAAGGAATTCTTCTGAAGAGGACATGCAGACTACGCTGAACTGATTATGGTCTGTATGGTGTGTACTTTGAACCTTAAAATTGTGATCTGTCATTAGATCACGTTGACACTTACTCGATTTATGTATTTGCAGGTAGGTTACTTTGGGTTGTTTATCGCAACCCTTACATGGGTAGTGTCATTCTGTCAGCCTGCAGAATTGCTAACGTGGTGTCCACGAGGATAACGAAAACACGTAACGTATTTGCCAATCTTCCTCACTTGTTGTGCTACAAAGATGTTCATCTATCAATTACAGGCAGAGTTTACAATATATGTGTGCCTTCGATTTTACTCTGTTTTAATGACCACGTCCTCTCGTGCGAAAAATGCATTTAAATTCTCAGCATTCGACCGCTGTCGTCTCTGCCGGTTGTATCGTGTACTCCCTATGTTGGCAGAGCATCTGCCACACCGTGCATTGTTCAGTGTGGCTTCTGATGGTTGGAAAAAACCGTAAGGCGGCCAAATGATAGCAATCACGGGCTACGTAAGCCCTCCCCGCCCCGCTAAACAAAGTTGATACTTACCATCCACCTGGTTGCGTAGTTCGCTGTTTAAACGCACTCTCTAGCATGGTAGCGTGTTGCAGCTAGTGACTAGCTTGCATTCACAAGTTTGTAGGATCTTTTTTCCTTTCCTGAGGCTCTACTGTATCACGGACGTCCAGAAAAACATGCTTGATCGATAACAGAGTGAAATATTGCTTGGCAGAATTCAAATTTTTCGGCCTGAGATAAACGGAACGGAAGACTTTTTAGCGAAGAATAATGCAACTTACCTCGCAAATTGCTTTCAAGCCATTCCAAAAAAGAGTACAAATGTCACTTTGTTCTGTTTCAAATGTGTGTCCTAGAAATTTTCCCGAGTCTGAAGGTTGAAATATAGTTACTAAATATAGTAGTTAAGGTCACTGAGCAACCAGTAAGCCAAACAGACTGAATGTTAAGCGGGTAAAAAAAGATAAGTTCACCTCTAGACGGTGCTGGGAATTTCTGTTCATTGTGATTGGACAGAATAGTTATTGGAAAGAAATGTGTTGTTTCTCGGCACACCACTCTTTGTTTTCCATCTTTTCCTTCGTTTGTTCTTCTCTATACATTTGTACTTATTTATTAATCTGGTTCCTTGTGGACTAGCAGCAACTTGAACCATCGTATTCACGAGTACGCCTCTGAGCTGAAGATAATTATGATAATTTTATTACTGCTTTGTTCTTGGAATCGATCGACTGAGTGACTTCTGCTCAATACCGCGCATTCAACCTACCAACATTTCATTATTCTTTCCACATTCCTATTGAGCTCGTCACTCTGACGGATCTGCCGATCAATTAGATTGTAGGGGACGGACTGATTAGTCACGATTTCTTAACCGGAGGTGAAATAGAATAGTACACGAGCAGTGTTTTAAAGATTGACTGTTGACCTGATGTATGGTCAACTAGATAGAGTGAGTCACACAGTTAGTAGTTTGATCTACCTGGACATATCGCAGGAGCATGTGCCGTCAATGTTATCCATCCAGATTGACTGGCTTCGTCGGGAGGATAACGCTTTGACCGATCGACGATACCTTACGCGGTTGTTTAGTTTGGCTTGCAGCGAAACTACTGGCTCTTCGGGGTGGATCTATACTAACTACGTAGTTCATGTTTTGTCCACTTTTGTGCAGTACGCAGAATATGGTGTCCAGTCAGATTGAATAATATTAAATGACTCACAGCTTTCGTTTTATCTGAGTGTGTAAGTGTATGTGTAGTCTGTGGACTTTCTGCCAAAAATCACTCTGCCTGTATTTTTTCAACCCGCGTATCCAACAAAACTTGTGTTTGAACGAATCGGCCGGGTTAATCACATGGTTCGATTCGACCAAGTGTGCAGCGACCGCCGATTAGCAAGTCTTCATCGACCCTCTAGCTAGCCACGCCGGATGATGTTCCCACATGCGTTCAGATAGTCGCCCTGTTGTGTGACCTATGTAGTTTGTTCCACAGGAACAAACAAAACTTGTGTTATTCGGCAGACAGAGTACGTGAAGCAACGCCGTCTCCATGGTTTATGTCTGTTTGCTTATTGCCGGAAGGAAGCTTGACGCCAGGATCATGGGAATCTTCAAACATACGTTCTGGAAGGTCGCCAATACACTTGAAAGGGATCCGACGAATAGGGTATTCTGGATGAACATCACTCTGATTGATAAACGTAACATACATTTTTTCACTTCTGAGAACCCTAGTTTCAGAATGAACATAGGACGATCATAAGACGTTCACATATCTCTACGGGGCTTCACTGTAAAAGTCAAGTTATTCGGTTACTTAGATGCGATAAGGACAAGACTGATTCCATTGCGGTTGTCATATAGACTACTCAGTTGTCGTTATCTGATTTCACTCAGTACGTCTATCAACTTTCTTTTTCTGGCACGGTCAAATTTTACCAATAAAACGTAATCAGATTAAGTTATATGAACAATTTTCTTTTGGAGGCATCTTAACTGCTACCCTTAGTTAAATTATGCACATATGCAAATACATCGTTGTTGAATGTAACCTCAGTTTTCTGTTTGAAATTCGTTCAGGATCACAATTGTTTCAAACGGTGTCACAGGTATCGTTCACATTTTGCCATTCCCAAAAACAGCTAACATACAAGGACATAACTTTCTATGAGGATGATTGTTGTACATCCCTGTTTTAGACTACAACCCTTCACCTGATAGTCTGTGAATCTCAGTTTTATCAACCAGAGTTGTGGAAACTGTTACATTGTATACAATTTCAAAGACATTTTCTTGACCGGAGATTCAAAGACCATGCTGATATTTTTAATTGTGGACGCTGTAGAGGGTGGTACTTGTCTCGTGGGACCTTTTATTTGACGTGATATCTCATTTCAAACACTCTTGGGATGGCTCGTGACTCACATGTGTTCCGTTTACACAAGCTATTTGATAAATCCCCAAAACTCAGTTTCACTGTTTCATTTTATTTTCTATCGTTAGCCTTACAAAGTTTTTCACAGCTTCGTATTTTTGTCTACCCTGTCGCATAAGTTGAGACGCAAGTTACAAACTTAGCGTAATATTCTCCTCCAAGCGTCAAAGTTCTTATATATATCGATTTTTTGTTTCCTAAGGATGACCGCCGTAAGAAAAGAATCGTATGTCAAAGTCCACATAGGAACAGTCATTGTTTTTAGTCATTACCCATAGTATTTTAACTTCTTGGTCGGCTGATTCGTGTGCATAATCTAGATTAAGATCAGTGAACATGAAATATGCCATTCAGGCTGTGATAATAGTCTGAACTCCAACCACTGGCTATCAAATTCTTGAGCACTGTTTATGTTCCACTTGCCAGAAGTAGTGGGTACAGAGTGTACGGTTGATGATTAATACAGGTCTTCTTTGTGACTGACTTTTCAATGATGAGCACGTTACACAAAATGGATACATTCCATGAACACGAACCAACTATTTTGTAAAGACTTAAAAAGTACAGATAACGTTCCTGTTTGATTTTCCACCAGATTGTAATCAGAATACAGTTTGACATGAACTAAGATTTATTGTGCTTGAAAAGCGAAGACAAATGAAACAATGGTTAAGCTCAACAACCATGATGGTTACTTACATGTTTCTAGGAATGAAAGTGAACGATATCTGTCAGAATTTACCATTATAATTTTTCCTGCGGCAACCTCTTCATCCTGTTTTGTAGGAGCCATTTAAATTGGCTAATCATGCTCAATTAGACAGTTGACTGTGATATCTGTTCTAGGCGCATAGTAAGACCAATCTGATAAATTTTACACATATACATTACAGATACATAAGCATAAAATAGTTAATCAATTTCTTCGTTTATGTGGCTTCCATGTAGAAGAAACACATGCGCCATTGATCCAAGTGTCAAGACAATTGTACTTCAAATGTTAACAGACCAGTAGATCTGCTTACCGCATAGAGGGCAGTGCTCTAAATACCCCCTTCCACTCCAAACAACCTATTACTTACTGTAATTTGGTATTTTTGTGAAAACTCTGGGCTTTTTGAAAACTTGTGTCTGTTACATCGATAGAGTCGGCTACGTTGAATTGTAAAGTCGAAAACCTTGATTAAGTATAAGAAGGTTTAGAGACGGTAATACAGTACAGATGGCTTGTACCAATTAGTTCTAAACTCAAATGAGATAGGGCCAGCTAGTACAGTGATGATAAGTGACCAGGGAGATAGAATCGTAGAAATGCCAAGTCAACACTTAACCATTATGGAGTATCGAAACTGAGCATAACAGTAAGTAGCTTATTGAAACGAAGGAACCATAAAGAAAATGTTCATACAGAGTAAATAATTTGTTTAATTACTAATGGGACTGGATAGACTAAAGGAACGATCCACAAAATCAGCCTTGCATTAAGTAATAACGGACCATAATTTCACAAAATTTCTTCTGTCTCTTTCCGTTCTGTCTCATATTTTACTGACCGCTACTTTCATTGTTTTCAGTAAACCCACAATCTAAGCCTTGATCTGTATATTACAAATATGCTTTCATGTACACTAAGTGTGGTTTTTTCATTACCTAACCGGTTTCACATTCCAGTTTGCCGAATTCTGTTCAACCCACCGATAATATTCCAGTTCTGCTCATCCCGGAAAGCAGCGTATAGTAATTGCCGTTTAACTAGACTAGGGTGATTTTCAATGTTTTGTTTTGCCAGTAATTAACAAGCCCATGATAGTCAATGTTAGCCCTAGTTGCTTGGCCGAAAGCCAGACGCGTGAGAGGAGCAGATGTTACAGTAGAGAACTATGTGCAAACGCCTACTTAGGCAGATATTTCGGCACATGTTCTGGTCGGCTTCCGGTAGGCTTGCTAACAAAGCAATTATGAGCCTAAAAACGTCAACACAAATTAGTCGTTTATACATTCTTGTTAGTGCTTTTGCCAGATTTGATCATTTCGAATTGAAGTTCACCCACGGTTGGCAGCGGTCTTCACATTTAGATAGACTTTCCACTCATCCCCTTTTAAAAGAATCACTCTCATTTGATCTCGTCAGTATTGCCTACACTTATCATTAATGGAACGAGAACTTTGCCTGTGCTTTCATGAGATGATCGTGTTGATCATTGCGCTGTTGACTTCACATTAGGCGAGATCGAATAATAGATCGAACTTCACCTACAATTGATCGCAGCTGTCGTATTCCCAAAGACTTTCCGGTCGGCCCCTCTCGAAAAGAGGCACCAGACTCGAGTCACGCTCGCATTGCAGCAGCTCGTCAGTAGTGCATATCCTCGACACGGCCGAGACTAGAACTCCGGCCGCGCTTTTCATGAGGCCACCTTGTTTACCACTATGCCATTCCCCACATCTTGGGCACGACCGAATTATCGTATGCGAGCTCTCAACCACTTTTGCTTGTAAGCAATGATCAGGTTGCCCGATCGTCGTCTTGATAGGAGACACGGTTAATCTATTAACTCTAATCGATAACCCCGATCGGGAGTTCCAACCCCAGATCAGGCAACCTGATTATTACTCACAAGCGAAAGTGGTTGAGCGTTCACAAGATAATTCGGTCATACCTAATGTGAGGTCAACGGCACAGTCATCATCATCATCATCATCATCATCGCCATAGCGGCCATGAGCCTGACCAAAAAGTACTGTGGCTGGGGCCGCCGCCCACCTCAACAGTGACGTGGAATATCCTAGAAGAAAACGCTACTAAGAAGGTGGAAAATTAATAAAGGAAGACTAA
>JTDE01021395.1:0-10097 GCA_014338405.1 Paragonimus skrjabini miyazakii | reverse complement strand
TTTGAGAACACAAGCTCATCCTCCAATGCCAGCTGGTCGTTTGGCACATCAAGCACTCTTTGCCGACGCTGCGGCCGTTTGACTTAAGGTGCGAGATAGACAGATGATGACCTGGTGTAGAGAAATGAAATAGTTCACGAAGGGATTGGCCACTGTAGATCGGGTTCGTCTCCCGGGCTGGGGCCCTCGTGACACACAGAGTCGGTGGCTGGAGATGTTAGGTGAGATGATGGCTAATCGGGCTGAGTCGTTGTTTGGCCTAGTTGTCTGTGAAGTGAGTGCATTTAATTGCGCGGGGCAGTGAAAGCCGTAAGGAAGCTGTCTCGCTGATGACGCCTTACTTTCACTTACAGCTTGGTTGTTTGTTTGCACCTTGGTGTTGTATGTTTGAATATAGACGTAGCTTTTTTTCGGTAGTTAGGTCCATTCTCGTCCTCTTCTTTTCTCGTCTCTCTTTCTATACAGAGTTCGCTTTTTTCTTCTTCATGGTTGCGTGGCAATTAAGCGTCGGTGTGAACCACTGATGTATGATGATGATGATGATGCTACAATGCCATAACAAGAAACATAAATGACTTCGAATTCTTCAACCTCACATAGTGTGCTTACTTAATCCTGCTTTCACACTGAGCTGACATCAGTTAAGCAGTTTACTTACCCTACCACTATTAGGGTTCTAGTTACACACATCGGTAGACAGTGCACAGATGTAGTCTGACTATGTAAACATTATCGGAAAATGAAACAGTTTCCTAAGTTCATACTTTTTTCTGGACTGGTCCAGGTGGATTTTTACAAGGTCCTCGATGCCCTGTTTAAGCCATAATGAGTGTTAGGAGTCTCAGCAGTATCGTAGGTGAAAAGACGTGATCAGCAATGAGCTAAATGACTTTGACAAGCATTTTGGTTTTTTGTTTGGGTAGCAAACGACCTTCCCAACGTCCGACGTCTTTATTTGTTCAGGTATCTCCCATCATCATCATCAACATAGACAGCAATACATCAGTGGTTCACACTGATACTTAACTGCTACACAACCACGAAGAAGAATTAACAAACCCTTTGTAGGAAGAGAGAAGAAAAAAAGGGAGGGGACCTAATCATTAAAAATAGCTACGTCTATATCCAAACATACAACATCAAGGTGCCTACACACACACACCGTTCATACACTTTCTCTGTGGGTATCTTAGCGCCTGCAGATTACTTGACTGTCCACCGTAACTTGGCCATCCGTGACGCACGTAACATCGTCGTTACAGCCCTCCAGGTCTGCTTAAGCAAACGACCTAGTTCCGAAGATGTACCATGGCAACATGACCAAGGCATGCTTCCTGGGTAGCTACCCCGGATCCAAGAGAATATCCCACAAAATAGAGTAACCTCATCGACTTGTTATAAGCTGTTGATCACATCTCGCCAGTGGTCTGTTTTTCCAAGAGCGTGGTCACAGAGCCGGGTGGCTCTGATTTTCGAAGAGGAACGTGAGCTTAATAGAACCGTTTGGGATATGACAGTCTGGTGTGAGCATCCCATACAAATCTTTTTGACCCAATTCGACAACAGCTTCATTGCACACTCACGAAACGCTGCTTCATTGATGACAATCTGTTCGTTGTCGATCCTGTTCGGCTGATTTGGTAAATAAAGTATTAGCTGCTACATGACCAGGGACGTCATCATCGACTTGCAACGAGAGACAGTCCTTAAAAACCCAGCTAAATATTAGTACCTCTGTGTTTGATTCCGTACCGTAGGAAGTACCTCATGCTTCTTTTTTGTCATACCTTCTACCTTGTCAAAGACGATTTTTCGTTCAGAAGATTCATTCTAGAAAGCAAATGTGTTTGGTAAAAGCTCTTTGGAATCGATTTTACTGTTTTGTCAGACTGAACAATCCTGTTAACTTAAAACCCGTATTATTATCAGCAGAAGTAGCTTAGTTTGTAACCTTAGAGCTTCCTTAGTTTCTGAAAACGCCCATTGATGTCATCTGTTTTAAATTCACTTAGTTGCGAGCGCAATCTCGAATGAATATCGAGCACTCAGTATCCTTGTCTGGATTGCTTATTTCTACCTGTCTGATTCCTGATTTCATTTTTCCGAATGCTGTTGCCTGACATACAAAACATGTTAACTGATCCAGATATATTTAAGAATCCTCACGATAATCTGGTTAGACAGCTTATCAGCCACATGTACATCTGTTTTCTGGTTCCGTCCAGTTTCTCTCATCAAACCGTTCTGTGTGCACCGTGTGACTGAAACACCATCAGATTTCTTCCAACTCACTATCAAGTTACAGCGTCAACTTTAATCAGCTGAGATACGTTCTTCACATCTTTCATCCTGTCCACCCGGACACTCGTAGGGCTTGTTGGTGAAATGGGATTGGATTCGAGTGTGTTTGTGTATGTGGTCTCAGGTTACTTGAGAAACGTCTGTTAGTAGCATGCAATGCGACGGGTGATCCATCACTGATTAGGAGACAAGGCAATGATTTTCCAATTACCTGTTAGGGGGTCCGTTTTTAAGAACCCGAGTTAGGGCAGTATGATCAACACAGCAACGTTTCTTGTACTAACTGAGAACATCTTATTCAATCGGTATATCTTGTGGTTGTATTCTGTCACACGTTTTTCAAGAGATACTATTTATTTGCCATCTATCTGTTCTTACTTTCAGCCGGTGAAAAAGAGTGGTTAATTGTGTTCTTGTGACTCGGTTTAATGCTTAGTTGACATACGGTTGCGCCTCACGTATTTGTTTCATGATCTCTCTGGTTATAGATCGGGTGTTCAATGCAGATCCTAACCTGTCATCTTCATCATCATAGACAGCAATGTATTAGTGGTTCTCATTGATGCTTAGCTGCCACACAACAATGAGGAAAAAATCAAACTCTGTACAAGAAGAGAGGAAAAACGGAAAGGGAGAGGAAGGGACCTAACTACTAAAAGTAGCTTTGTCTGTGTCCAAGCACTCGACGTCGAGAGCTATACACCTTGCAAACAAACAACCGAGCTGTAAGTGAAAGTAAGGCGTCATCATCGAGACAGCTTCCTTACGGCTTTCACTGCCCCCACGACATTAAATGCACTCACTTTACAGACAACTCGGCCCCAAAACGACAACATTCCCGCCACTGAGCCTGATTAACTGCCATCTTACCTAACGTCTTCGGCCACCGACTCTGAATTATGCAGTTCCGTGAGTGTTGTTCGTGGAGGAACTTTAGCTGGACTAACAACTTGAACAGGTTTTTACTGTACTGATAATTTTTACATTAACCTTCAATACCTCATACTGGAACGGATTTAGTGGAACAACTTGATCATCTGTGAGTTATAGCGGCAAATGTGTCTTTCGTAGACAGCCTTGACACTCAGCTGATTAGCTTTTAATCTCTTGTTTTTATTCATCTATATTTTTCTGTCCAGGAGCCCAACTTTCAGATCATTCTGATCCACAACACAGTAACTGTCAGTGCTGATCCACTCATTTGTGAATCGCGTGGATACGTGCGCAGTAAAATACCTGTTCTCCGCCGCCCTGTGTGACACAGAACGAAAGCCGCTCGAAGCTCAACTCGCCAAAAAACATGGTTTTTGTCGCACTTACTGTTTCTCACTTCTCCACCCCCAGTTATGTTCCTCATTTTCTCTCTTCCCATTCCATGACATCTTTGCTTTGACCATTTTTTTATCAAGATGATGGACAGCACTGGCCCTGGTGAATGCATTTCAACCCTTCATCCTGTGTTACTACTTTTAGTAAATAGATATCAACCAGTCAAAGTGTTACCACACCTCGATTATGAATCGTATTCTTTTTCAAGTCTCATTCGGAACTCCTCCAGGAGGTACATTCCACCCATGGTTGTGGCTATATTTTTCTTGACGGATATCCATCCTCTTTGACCCTGGTCGAACTTGACACCAACCGACTCTTTCCATGGGTGAGGAACAGATACATCTTATGTGTGAACACCAACTTTATGGTTTAATCCAACTGGCACGCACTGATCGATTCACGAAACGGTACTTTCTCCTAGCACTTTCTGTCCATTCCACAACTTCGACTGTCCATTCCAGTTTCGCGCGTATTCCAAGACAAAATCCGTTTGCCCTTCTTCAGCATCTGTTTATGTTACTTTCATCTTGTGCAATATGTGCTCATTTTTTCACACACCGCATATGGGTTTTTCACGAACGCGTGTTTAGTAGCTACCTCTCAGTTGTTAACCGATGTATTCCTCACCGCTTCCTACTCCCTCCTCTTTTTGATGCTGTGTCATTTTGGGGAAACTTTATCAAATTTTTCTCATCTTGTAACCTTCACTATTTGGCCTACTTATCTATTCATACATTTGTACGCGTGCTTACCTTCATGCGCACCCATAACCACATTCCATCACATGATATCGCGCACTCCAGCCCCCTCCTCCTCACTCTCTGTCTGCATAACTTAGAGACTGTTTCCAAACTCTCTGTTTTCGCCTATACGACTGCTTTGTAATAGTTTCATGGCTGTACTTCGTAATATACTTATTTACCATATGATCATTGTTCTACATAAATACACATTTGGTTTTAAGCTCTGTTGACTGTACCAGAGCTGAGTGTTGGTCGAAGCTTTTATAGTCCATCTCTACCCCATCACCTGGTCGCCTAGCAGTCAACTGCTGTTATTTTAGAGGGTACGTGATCCAGCTAATACATATTGTATATATCCATTACTTTGGTTGTTGGTCGTGGACTTGCGCGCTTCTCAATGGACCGTCGCGTTGATTACATGGTCATCCCACCTGATACTGGCTACCAGGTGGAGACAGGAGAATCGGATACCTAGTCTGTGTACATGTTCCGCTCTCATAAGCAGCAACTCGCGTCCGCAATGCAAGGTCAAACGTATATATGCAGTGTATACTCTCGCTTCAATCGGACTTCACTGTCTCGTTATTGATGACTGTCGTTGTCCTCGCTAATACTTTGTCAACTGTATCACAAGTTGATTTTATTACACTACTCGATTTCTAGTAACCTCTCTGTACATACAACTTAGAGTCAGGATCAACCTAACTTTGTGACAATACGCATACCATGTAGTTATTTGTGGATAATTGCACCTATAGACCCATTGACTGGAATCGTCTGAAGGCAGCTGTCATTAACTGAATTTCTTCTAACTAGGTCTGGTTCTCATTCACTAAATCGCAGAACATTTTCTCCTACGTGACATACTGTAGACCATATACAGGGGTGTTTACTATCAAGCGCTGACAGAGCCTAATCGAGAAGTGGACATTAAATCGGCCTTCGATCGTCGCTAAAATTACCACCCAGCTATCAAGTACAGACACTGTATGACTGTACGTGGAGTGTGGTCCGAATATACTAGATTGGAAACTACTGAGCGAGCACAACTTCTTCAGGCAAATTGGTTGATTGGATTCATGTGGATCGGGCTGCAGAGTTGACAAGGCCAGCTCTATATCCAGGTTACACCTGTTCGTATGTTCATTGTGAATGTTTCTTGCAAGCGACCGCTAACAATGGACAAGTATCTGCGAATTAGTCGGTTCAAGTGATGAATCACATCATGCTAGTTATTGGTTGTCTTATGTTTAATTTGTGTTCATTTTTATTTTGTAGAGATGTCATACGCATCCTCCGTAATTGGAGGAAGTAATCTGTCCGAGTATCTGGCGCTACTTTTGGACTGCAAAACCAACAGCAGAGAGAACATTGATAGCTGTTATAAGAGAGCTGAAATCAACACTGTTCCACACCGTTACAAACTTTCCTATGAGAGCAGCTGAATCTAAGACATTTCACGGGCTTTTGGAAATTGATCTAAAGTTTTGCGTTGCAGTTCTGTTAACCGGATCGGGAACAAGCCTGCGCTCCAGTAAAAGTATATTTGGACTCGCTAACAAGAGAGATGTAGATAATCTTTGACACCTCGATCCACTTGCTACAATCGGTGATGGCTGACTGTTACCAAATGTCTCAGCTATTGGTCTGTGTAAAGCCAAAAAATAACACCTCACTGGACCTAAAACAAAGATGACTGTTCTTAACAGTCCACTCTATCGCATTCAGCTTTCCACCAATCGGTAGATTAAGAGCTGCGTTAAAAAAATATACTGAAAACGGAGGAAGACTAATTGGAGTCTATAATGCTTCACGTCATTTTAAACAACGTTCAGAGTTCCTCAATTTTATCGTTTGGTTATCGAGCTGTATCCTATTATTTCAAGTCAATTTTTTCCATTCTGTTAATTGCAAACGCGAAACAATACACTTATACAGATGGATGGATGACTTACCATCAAGTGTAATGTGAGCTATACAATTTATGAAGTCGGTTTTTCTCCTAAACATTTTTGAGTGTCTCTCACACAAGTGAACTGAATGCTTCTCACGTACATTTAGGAGATGACTCGGTATCCATAAACAGCAATTTATTTTAACTTCCTTTAAACTATTACATGTAAGAGTATGGCCCGATTATGATTTCCGCAAGAAGCATACATTTTCCCCAATACTTAAGGGTTACAGGGCTGATGTAATTCAGCTTACGAATTACTGCTTTCGTGGTAATGTATTTCATGGTGCATAATTTAATCCTGTAGACTTGAATTTTCCGGTTAGTGAAGATAATGACATAACAGGACTAATTTTCCCAATTGTACATCAACTGTTCTAAACCACCCTTTTTAATGTTGCTTTTGGATGAAACCTGAAGGATCAGGCGGAATCCCATTATCGTGCTACGTTTTGACAACTTGTGCCTTGGATCTATTGTTTATCAGATGGTCAGAGAGTGATTATTTATCTGTGGTCGCGTTTTTTTGTGCATGACGTTTTTTTAGAGTTTATCACAACAATCGGTACTACAAACTTAAAATTAGCCATTTCCGCGAAAGTTACAGTAATCTTATAAAGGTGGAAAAGAGACTTCGCGTTAAACATTCCCTGCCAAAGTGATTTCGACACTATGATAAACTAACTGTTTCATAGAGCTTTACAAGTTCGTGCAAGCTAGAGGTTGGCACAAAAGTAAACCATTGTCAGACCGAATAATAAAAGCGTCCCTGCAAGGCTCATTGACAGCCTTTAAAAAGAACCTTTTCACGGTGCTAACTTTGCCGAGAGGATATAAAGCAAACGACACGCGCAGCCACAAGGGATTCATGACACGCGTTATCCTAGTGAGTTCACACACTAGGGATGCGCAGCACGGGAGTTTTCATGCAGGTAGGGTAGCAGAAGTGATGCAGACAGTCGCTCGCCTATTGATCGATTGGCTGTAATGTATGGGATTGGTCAGTGCAGTCTGTCTAAAGCAGTGCATGACAAAAGACAGGCGGGTTTTCAAAAGCGCAGGCAGCCTTTGATATTCTCTGTAAGTTATTAATGTTATCAATTCTTGCTGATAAACTTTGTATAACTATTGCTATTGCAATACTAACATTTCATTAATTCTGTCATGAACCACGTAATTCCACTTCAATTTCAGCAAGCTTGTGCTAATGAGAATGATCGTTCTAATGTACATCATCATCGTCATAACAACCGTGAGTCTGACCACAAATTATTATGGCTCAAGTCGTTGCTAACCTCAGCAGTGACATGGAATATCTTAGAGGAATAAATGTTGCCTAAAAGGCTAGAGTAATAATAATAATAATAATAATAGTGGTGATTGTGAAACCTAATTTCACATTTCACATTACTCTACTCACAGGTTTACAGTAGTATGCCTTCATCTTCTAATTTAACAAGCGTCTGTTAGAAACACTTGCTCTCACTCACAACCGTTTGATGTCTACATTTAAATCTTTTCCATAAACTCTTTATCGGCCATAAACAATTGAACTGTATCCGATTTTATTACTTATATTTTTACTCCTACCACAAGGAACCACATTTGTTTATATGTGTAACAAAAACGCACTACGTATTTTGCCGCTGGAATTAACTGGACGCTTTGCAACGCCTCCGCTGCACTGTTATATGCGTTTGTAAACCTGGTCTTAAGTTACAGTACATTTAAATGGTTTATTATTATATTTGTAAAATCAAATTCGATAACAGTATATACATTTACGTACAGTATTCCGCTCTCTGCCCATTTTAAGATATATATATATATATCCAGTCCAGACCGTGCGTAAGACTAGGCTACCTGAACCCAGAATTCGGGGCAGTCAGAGTCTTCATATTTCGTGACCAAATTGTCACTTGACCATCATGCGGTTTTACTCAACTGTTGGTGGTCTCAGTATATAATGCCCGGTAAGGTAAACTCTCAGGTGGCATGCAGAGTATGTGACCCAACCATCGCAACGGGAGTACTTGACCAACTGATCGCGCATCCCGAGCGTTCCGGAATGTGCGCAGGCAAACCGCCGTATTGCCCACACAATCAGTCCACTTTCTGTGGGCTAATTAGTAGAGACGACGATGGTCAAACACAGCAAGTCTGTTGATGCCTTCGTTGCGACCAACCATATTTCCGAACCATGGAACAAGACAGAACGTACACAAGCTGGGGAGAGGTTGATGTTAGAACTGACAAACCTCCACTAGACGATTTGGGAGACTGAAAAAGTACCTTGTGAATGATGCCTACCAACAGTAATTACCGTTTTCAAAAAGGGGGTTCGAAGTCTACTTGGCAACCACAAAGGCATAAGTTTAGTGTCATTTCGTCAAAGTTATTCACCGGCCTTATATTATGTCTACAAACGCAATCCAGAGAAAGCCCGATACATGAAGAACAGGCAGGATTCCGATCCGATGAGGGATGCGTTGATCACATTTTTACCATGCAAAGGATTTTAGAACATTGGCACTCTCACAAATAGCCGACAGTCGTGGTCTTTTTAGACCTAAAGGCTGCTTTCGATTTAGTTGTTCGTAACGTTCTCTGGAGCTGTCTTCTTAACAAGGGAGTTCCATAGACATATGTGAATCTGTTGTGATCACTGTATGCTCACTTTGCAAGCATGGTGAGGGTTTGTGAACAGCTGTTTCGGGCGTTTATCACTTCTAGTGGTGTTTGTTAAGGGTGTCCGATCTCCCACTTCCTGTTCAATTTTGTCATGGACGACATTCTGGAGGGTGTGTTTGGAGTCTAGTCAGCTCGGTGTTGGGTTTCTTCGTAGCGTTAGATCAATCCATCTGGAGTGTGCGGACGACATTGTCGTACTTATCCCCACTGTCAAAAACCTGCAAACCATTCTGAACAAGGTGAGTGATCGAACTGGTTTGTATGGAATGCGCTTTGCACCTTTAAAGTGCAAAGTGCTGCGTCAAGACTGGGACATTTCCACTCCTACTTTCTTCATTGCAGATAATCCGCTTGAGACTGTAGACGGTTCCACATACTTGAATAACACTATCTCGTCAGCTTGATGATGAGATATCAGCGAGGATAGCAAAGGCACGAGTTGCGTTTGCCAAACGACTTCATCCGTGGCATCGAAAGGACCTTCGGTTCTCGCTGAAAAGAAAGGGAACGTATTGTTTGTGTATGTTCTTTAAGACGGCAAGAAGACATACATTGCGAAATGCAAGCATTTCGCTTATTCTCATCAGTCGAAAAGAAATTATGTACAGCTGAACACCTAGAGTCTGAAGAGGAGTTCTTGAAGAGTGGTCTGCTTGCGAATGGATATCCGGCGAAATTTATTGAAATTCATTGCAAGGAACGAGTGGCTACCCCTCAACCACAACCAGCGCCGAAGAAGCAGGTTTTCATTACCCTTCCTTACACAGGTGACCACAATGTTACCGATGTAAGTCGAAAGTTGAAATCAGCCACTGACCGCACGTATCCTGCAGCGGAATGGCGCTTGTTGCTTTCCACCCGCAGGATCAGTCTCCACTGCCCCGATCATTCTTTCCTGGAAAACTCTGCCTCTCATGTTATCTACCAGTTCACTTGCAGTTGCGATGACTCATACATTGGCAGAACGGACCGAAACTTACGACAAAGGAAGGCGGAGCACATCCCCAAGTGGCTAGTGCGAACAATGAGTCAACGTGGGTCGGTATGCCAAAACTCGAACAGAAACCCGGCGTCTT
>JTDE01021394.1:17545-32606 GCA_014338405.1 Paragonimus skrjabini miyazakii | reverse complement strand
GAGTGTTTAGTTTGCCTCAGAAGGTCAACGAGGACGTCATAGAACGCGTCCTTGGTAGCATCCGAACAGCTGTCCGTCGGAGCGTGGTTCGCTGATGAAATCATTCAGTGTATGTGTTACTTTCGCGAGAGGTCTGTCGTTTGTGACTTACTGCAGTAGTGTAATACCTGCCTGGGAAATTCCAATTGATTTTTGGATGAACAGTTTGTAAACTGTCATTAGGGTTATCTACGTTTGGGTATATTCCGCCTAAGACGCATATTGTTGTTGTTTGTGTAGCAACACGTGTTTACTGTGGGTTCTTTATATTTCGCTAACCTGTAATGGTAATGTGTTCGCTAGATGATCATGCTGTGTTCTGCAGTCTATAAAGGTGCACATAATCCACGTTATTCGTGCTGTTGAAACTGAAATGTGATGTCGCCAATAAGATTTCGACGCCCGCAACCAGTGGCTGTTTTTTATGTATGTCTGTTCATTTCAACACTGTCTTTGTATCCAATATTTTCTACTAACTGTCGACTTTACCTTTTCTTTTATCCAACTGTGTTACAGTCTGCTGGGCCTAGGTCCCACAACCTTTTGTTCAACCCATTCGTAGTTTACCGCTTGTTGGATTAAAATTGGCTTTGCAATGCCAACTTCAGTTCCCACCTAAACCTTACTCTGGAGTGAACCAACCACAGAAAATGAACATGTGATTTACTGTTTGATGATATACCTGTGTGTCACAAAAGCCTCCGAATGTGAGATCTTTCCTTGCGGTCGATGGAGGACAATTAGGTTTTTGACATTTCAGCTTGATAGTAACGGACAGATATTCTAACCACTATAAACCACCATCTGTGTCTGACCGAAGTCTGAGAACAGACGTGTCTATGACAAGGCGTGAATCTCACCCAGTGCGTGACTACAAAATCATAAAAATATTCGTTCAAGTCAAATGCGAAGGCGTTTCTTGTGAAACTTTTTCAACGGTCTCTTAAACGACTTGTATCCGAGGAAGCAGAAAACAAGACTGCTAGAGTCCTCATCCAATGGGCTTCTGACGAAGGCGAAAAATTGTCAAAAGTTTTGCCGATTCATTCTTAACTTTTTCCCAGAACTCCTGTGTCAAGTATAGTTATGTTCTTTGTCATTTATAACTCAAGTTTAATCATTACTTTAGTATCAAGTGTACGGTCAGTTACACATTAGCTGGTCTGTTATTACCAAGGTTATGAATATCTCTAAATAAACTAACTACCATTCGGAATCTTTTGGAAACCGACTCAAGTTACCCTGCTCACATGTGAACTGCCTGGTTTTTTGTCGTTGGGGGTGACCCTCCTAAATACTCTAGCGCAGTCTAATAGCATGAAACCAACACGTAATGTGCTGAGTCGTTTTTTGTCTTGTTGGTTGTGCTGCTACTACTATCAGTCAGTGTAATGTTAATAAGGCTTCTAAATGGGCAATCGTACTAATTCGATAACCAGTCAATTGTACTACAAGGCAGCTTTATTTATCGCAGTTATTGAACTTCGTAGAAGAGCAGTCAATGTAATTTCAGAAGCTTCAGTTATTCACTGATTTTTTTGAGTGGCCACTGTTGGTTGACCTTCATTTACCGGTATGCACCTAACCAGTTATTCTCTCGGTGTCGTTGTTGGTGATCGTTAGAAGGTTGGTCATCTTAGCGGTTGAAAAATAAACATTGCATGAGCTGCTTACGCGATGCTTTCTTAAAAATAAACCCGCCATATGTTTGTATTCTGACTTAATGGATTGGTAATATTACAAAAGATTGACAAAATTATGCTGTCGTGGTGTTATTCGTTCAAAGGCATACCGTGAGTGTTTATTTCACCAGGTACGCTAATATCCAAAAACGCACCAACGTAACAGAATTCTGCAATCCATGAATTGGCTACAACTGCGACATCTTTGGTTGTTTTGGTTTCTTCCTCTTTTGTTTCACTATGTCTTTTATTGCTTTTGAGACTAACGACATTTTTGACTCGGTTACTCACTAGCCAGACTCGTGTGGTGATTGCGTTTCCACTGCTGAAGAAGGCTACCGTTTATACTTAGCCTTTGACTTGATCCAGTGTTCATGCACGTTTGTGTCATCCATCAGTGTGACAAGGTAATTCGACTGTAATTCGACTACGCCGACCGCATCTGTAAATCAAACTGTTTTTGGAATAGTTACGACGTATTGGTGCAACTAACAATATTCTGGCTAGTTGTTGTCTTCTGTTTTTCCTTTTTTGTTGATCGAAGTATCTATTGCTCAGCCTTGCCGAAAGTAAATCTCTTCCGTTTGATTTATAAATGTGATCTCTGGTGGTATTGTCTAGCAATACTAAACTGAAACTAAAGGTCCTGGTGCTTTCTCACAGCAGAAAAATTAATGGGGGTTCAGTTGTTCCAAGTTAGTGTTTTCCTCTAGCCGCATATTGTCCAAAACTATGGTTAACGTGCATTTCTTTTTCAGTATACTCCATGGGCACTTCGTCAGTTTCTCAACCAGGTCATTCGGAGAGTCGACCCCGAAGAATGGGTTCGAAACGAAGGTTGCCCAAATGTGCAAAAGCTTTTCTACCGCCCATCGCAACATTCAGTCATAACGTAAGCCTCTCAACTGAACCCTCTTTAAAATCTTAAGCCACTAAGAGCACGTTTATTCATGCAATTGTGTATAGGGTCGTTGTATCCTGTTTTTTTGGGCACCGGTATCAATCGCTAGTCTAGTACTCTCGTTTATGGCGGTAATAATGGAACCCGGGTTAACTCGTTGAACTCGATTGTCTTAAGCATGTCAGGCATTTACTTACACGGCTGACGTCTTCCAGTCTATCGTTTACCACGTCGTGTTCTGTTTGCGTACCATTTTGCCTACTGTTTACTAGTTGCGTAACAAAGTTGAGTTTAATTTGGAAGACTGCCCTACGGTTTCTTTTTGGGAAGAACTTGTTCCATTTCATTATTCAGAAGGTGTTTTACATATGATTGTTAGAAATCTGCTTCTTTGAAATAGATACCAATTGCAAAAGGCTGCGTCTCTCGTAACAGCGCCCTATCTAGTATCTCTACAGTGTTTACAACGTAGCCGTTGGTTTGTACTCGAGGAAACTCGATAGTTAGGACTATTAATCACACGTATGCAGTTTCCGGCCTTGGTTACTTCAGCTCTTTTTGTGTGAGTTAGGGCAGTCTGGTTGTTTATTCAACCCACACACAATTTGTTATGCTGCGTAACGGAAACACCTTGTTGTATAAGGGCTAAAAACTTCACTTTTATTTCCATCTGTTTAACCCCCTCACATGTAGCTGAGTATTTTACAGTTCTAGACAGAATATTTCGACCAGGGCGCCGGTGGAACACGCAATCATGACTTTTATAGTTCGTATCTGTAATACTCAATATTGTTGAGGCTAATAGTCTAGTACTGTATGCCTTTATATCAACCTTATGCCAATCGTATGACAATGACAATACGGGGAGCTTGGACACGTCCCTTGTTTGTGCTGATGTTCTAGAAATCCGCAGCTAGTCCTCATTCCCACTGATGTTTCAATCATCAGTGTGTTTTCATACGAATTTATTATCGAAACGAGTGTCGCGTTTCTGGTTTAAGTTTCTTTTCTAAGCGTGGATGTTCACCAAACGGTTTTTGACATAAGACCACCGTTCATCACAGTAGTTGTGTACTTGATCTGTAGATCAAAACATTCAAACAAGATCTGAATGTCATAAAATACTCTTAATTTGTTGGCAGAAATGCTACGACATTTACAATAGCGATTGCCATTAGGCTATAACATTGGATTCTGGCTGATCCCTCTGTTTTTATATTCTACGACCTTTATCCTGAAATACGTTTATACAATTCGTTCTAATCAAAAACCCCTTCCACACAAACTCAACGCGGCCAGTATTCGTTCTTATTGGCTGGCACCTCTGTCATATTCCTAAAGTTCAGTTCGTTACCATTGACTGGGGGCATGTTCTTCGCTGGGGTTGTTTCCTCAGTTTAATCCGAACCCATTACAATGTTGTCGAAAACCAGGCCGAAAAGAGGTCAATACGGGTAGTTGATATATCTGCATATCATGCGACCATGACGTTAACTGCCATGTAAGATAACGTCTCCAATTAGCAGTGTAATTGGGTACAGGCGTCCTACTAGCCTGTGGATTATCCATGGAATACTGTGCCCCTTCCACATTGGCTCATTTGATTGCGGGGTTTTATTTCTAAAATACGTGTATGCTGCTCGTGACGTCATCCTACTTGATACAGGATGGTTTGTGTAGGTGATGTTGGTGGCCTAACAAATTAGCTATACCGCATCCTTGCGTCGATTGGGTTGGGTGTCCTAGCCATAACGTAAGATCCTCCACGCATGTACTCACCCTCTACTCTTTTTCTTCTTCTCAAGAACGATCGACCTTCTTTCTAGTGTCGTATATAACGAAGTTTGAAAAGTTCTATATATATATATATATGCACTGTTCTCGTACATACTCAACAGTGCTGTAAACTAACAGACTAACTCAACTTAAGTAGGCGAAGAAGTCTGTCTGTAACATAGCAGGCGAAAGTGGGATCTACCTAATTTTAAAATAGTGTTGAAATTTTACGTGAACATTTTCCGATTTTCACAACGGTGTGGTATCATGCTTCTTCTGGGATACCTTGTAACTAGGTTTCGGATGCACGGTCCCGTGATAGAAAACTGGAGCGGTTACCTCTGCGTTATCTTGAATTTTAAGACCATAGACTTAACTTATTCGTCAACTCAGTTGATATGCTTTCGTTAGATACAGGTTAACCAGTGTCATCCGCATACTTTTTGTTACTCGGTTTATCATCGGGATGAAGCTCGACATGAGTAGCGATGGAGGTTTCCTCTACGCCTAGGTGGTGCGTGTTTCTCAACTGTAACTGGCCAGGCCCACTGGGACAGGAGACAGACCAGAACTAGTGAACACACTGTTTTACTGTCACACAACTTAACGCTAGGTGAGAAGGTGAATGATAAACCTTTTATATATTTTAGTCACAAGGACTAGTTGACCATTTGCAAAATGATCCAGACAAATCGTAGCGGAATGACGAACGAGTATCCAGTCGGGAACAAGCCGATGTTAGGAAGTCGCAGTTCATGAAATCTTGCTGCCTGGTCTTGATAATAGACAGAACTAGCGGGAGTATCTGTTTAGCCTACGAGCCTCATCCTCGGAATGTTGTCCGTGATAGATGTTCATTGTAAGTGGAAGGCCAACTATATTATTTCCTACTGGATTGCTCTGCGGGGATGACAACTACAGAGAACATTACGAATAACCGTCTCAAAATTAGACCTACAGTTTGTTTGTCTGTGCCTAAAAATTTGTCTTAGAAAAACCGCTTTATGTGCTCTGAGACTGGATCTGTAGATTTGAGAGACCAATGTACTTTCAGGCCAGTTTTGTTGACACCATATAAACAAGACAAGACTATGGATGTTGCGCAGATTTCATGTTTCGTTTCCGGAAAACGCGAGCTAATTGATGGACATTGATCATTAGGTGCTTCGTGGTTTGTACAAACCGTTTAGTAAAACGTCATTTTTCACATCAGCCTGTGTGGTTAGGTTCTGGCACACTGCTACCTACTCGCTGCTTTGCAATACAGTCTTTTGGGTCAAAGGCTTTGTTTGAAAGCTCTAATCGTTTTCCTGTTTAGGTCTGGGCGTTCTGGTAGTACCTTAGCCCACCTACAACCATGATTAATCACAACACCACTAATTCCATACTGTATCAGCCGCCTCACAGTACAAACCGGGTCGCTGTATCTGCTGCATACAGCAGGGTAGATAGGCGAAAACCTACTAATGCTGACTCCCCCACTGTCCTATCAGATATGGCTCTATCGTCCCTCTCGACCCTCGCTGATGATCCTTCTACCGATATAGCTAATCGTAGTACCACCGTCCAGGTAAGCCCCATATCTAACTATCTAGCCTCAGGTTTCCACCGTACCCTTTCCTAGACCTATAGAAGGAATTAATATAGGTGCTTTCAACGTTCGCACTCTAAAACAGACAGGTCAACAGACCGCCCTCGCAGGAACGTTAAACTCGTTGCATGTCGATGTCTGCTGCATTTCGGAGACTAGAATCCGGGATAGCGGTCGGCGTCTGGAACTAACGTCATCCGCACTGTCTACCCGATACTGGGGTGACTCCACGGCTGCAGCTGCACTGGTTGGTTGGATTTCTGTCAGCAGTATACTGTGTCGTCCGCTTGGTAGGTTCTACTAAAGCCAGCACTAAACGCAAAATTTTCAAAAATCACTTCATTGTGTCTACTTATGCTCCAGCTGACCATATTGACATCGGTGTCAAGGCCGCTTTTCACTCGGATCTGGCCGCTCTCTTTCGGTCAACTCATGGTTCTGATATGGTCGTTCTGACCGGAGGTATGAACGCTCAGGTCGGCCCCCTTGGTGAGGCCGAGTCTCGCTTAAGTGACCAGATTGGGAGGGTGTCAGATCGCCCCGATAATGTTGGGCAGCTGTGCACTGAGCATAGGCTATTTTTAACCAGTGGTAGTTTTAGACATCGTGTGAGTCACGTTTACTGGAGTTATTAGATGCCAGAATGGATATTCCTCCTGACAATTCATATATCAAGTTTAGAAGGGATATCCTTGGGAGGCTCAAGGTATCGTGATCGCCGATTGTTAGGCTAGACTATGGGAGAAAGTTAAAGATATGGAAACCGCCTTTGCTTCAGAGAACACTGACAGACTCCTCGAGCTTATCCGTGCTGCTGGTCCACGGTGATTCTCTGTCAGTGAAACAGTCAGAGAGGTAGGTGACACTCTCATCTATGATAAGTCCAGAAGGTTAGAGCGCTGGGCGGAACACTTTGGGAGTCAATTCTTATGGCTTCCTGCTTCCACTGCGTTGCCGTCACAAATTTGTGATGTAGCACCCTGGTCGGTAGATTTGAAACCACTCAGTAAACTGAGGTTCGCAATTGCATTTCCCCTCTCAAACGTAATAGGGCTGTTGGCCCAGATGATCTCATGCCGCCATTTTTCACAGAAGGTGAGGAGGCATTAATGGCGTTTTCTTCTAGGATATTCCGCGTCATTGTTGAGGTGGGCGGCAGCTCGCGCCACAATACTTTTTGGTCAGACTCATGGCTGCTATGATGATGATGGTGATGATGAGAGACCCTGACTCAGTTATTTCAACTTGTGTGGACGACGGAGATTATCTTTCCGTGCCGGGATCACCGGATAATGTTTCCTATATTCAAGAAAGGTCTCACAAGCTCTTGCAAAAACTATAGGAGGATTAGTTTGTCCCTAGTCAATACTGGGGTTCTGGCATCCATTATACTTCGTCGACTCACTGCAGCTTGGGAGGCAAACATTAGGGAAGAACTGGCAGGGTTTCGCCGTGGGCGGGGATGTTAGATAAAATTTTTACTCTTAGTCGCCGGCCAATAATTACCGTATTTCTCGACTACAAAGGTGCATTCGATTCAGTAGGTCGATCTACACTTCTAGAGTCACTTAAACACAGAGGTGCACCGACCAATTGTGTGATCATACTATCGGCGCTCTGTTCCCATACTTCAGCTCAGGTTAGGGTTTACTGTGAACCACTAACGACATACGCAAAGGCTGTCGACTTTCACCACTTCCCGTTTAATTTTGTGATGAACGATATAATGGGGTATGTCTCCGGCCGTCACAAGATGCAGACGTGTACCTCCTATCTGATGGGGGACTGACTGATCTTGATCATGTTAACGCCCGTGTGTTGTTTGACAATATACAAGCATCCCAAAAAGTGCTAGAAGCATTTTCGCGTTCTGCTAAATGCTTCGGAATGTGCTTTGCAGCCTCAAAGTGCTAAGTGCTTCTGCAAGGTTGCTGTGATTATGTAGATTTAATGTATTAGTATGTGTAGTGCGTCTTTTTGAAAGAGGCGAAGGCTTCAGGCAGCTATGAATGTTTCATCTATGTCCATATTTCTTCCAGATGTGTCAATACTGTATCAGGATCAGGCACTACAGCAAACGAACGAATTAACGACGACGAAAGTTGGTGCGTTGTTAGAATGTACAGGAGTTGCCACAACAGAAACATCGTTAATTTTGACTGCGCCATGTTCGACAAGGTCTGTAAACACGGGTTAGCTTCATCCTTAGTGTGCAAGCTAGGGGACGCGTAATATCTTCTGAATTTAATCCCGGATGCTGGAGCCTTCATCCGTAGTAATATATTATGTTATGCATTCATTGTCTGTTTTTTTTTTACGTACTAATTAGCTTGAAGTTTTCCTTCCGCGTATCACTGTTTTGAACTCGGTTCCTGTTGTCTACTAATGTTATTGATGCTCTTTCTGTGCCCAGCCGTCAGAAGGTTTTGTTGTAAACGAGGGACTTCAATCGTCTCTACCAGTTAGACGTACCAAGAAGGATAATGCCAAATGGAAGAAGTTTCAGTGCCATTGGCCAAATTGCAACCGCGCATCATTAAAAGTTCCCTTCAGAACCGCGTAAGTAATTTCATGTGTTTTGCTGTTTCGTTCCTTTTTCGTGACTGTTTTTGTTTTTAAACTTCCAGTTTTGGGACGTTAAGGTTTGCCAACGGTTATTTTTAGTTACTCCCATCGGTGCATACAAGTAGAAACGGTTTGTGTCTTTTACGTATTTTTAGTCATCGTTTTAAACCCTTACTCTAGTACCCTCTGCAGTTTAGAAATCGTTCTGGCCGACCTAATCATTTTATCAAGTTTGTTTGTTTATCCTACTTTTCGTGATCCTTCACTTCCATTTAATTGGTCTTTTCAGTGCATTTCATCCGGAATCGGGTCAGCGTCTTTTTGTCTTTCACCATTATTACTGCATTCACGTTTTCCCTTCCTTGATCCAACTTCCTCGCCACCGAACGGATTCGTTTCTACAGGCTGATTGTTGGCAATACGGTTGATTTGCTATCCTCGCTCTTGATATTTTATTATTTAGATTCGTTTGCTCATATTTTTCTGTTCCCATAATCATGTTTGTTCTTCCAAATCCAGGACTGTTTACACGTCGGCGAAATTCATCCTCACATGATTTCTCGTCCACATCTTTTCGAGATCAGGTTAGGGCAGCAGCAAATGCGCTTACTACCAGTCACACAACGTTTACTTCAAACAGTGGTCTAGATCTCGACAGCCTGGTGCTATATTTGATCTATTCATGACGATGCCACTTACGGAGGCAAGTGTGTTGTGGTGTAAACGCTGAAAACTTAACTGAACTTGACGCCACAAAGGTTTTACTGTTTTGCAGCAGGCGTCTAGAAGTGTTTCTTGACGTTCAGATTTATACTGATGATGTCTATGATGATGATAAAATTCGTCCTAACTGGGTTCCTTCTCACTGCTGGCTTTGGAAAATTCCCCGTTATCTTTCGCCGTTTATTATTATTGAGCCAGGTTGACTCTATAACAAACGTCCACGTGAACGTTGTTTTTCCCACTAACCGTCTTTTCAATTCCTAATTGTGAATTTGGTCTCAAACCCGTTCAGAATTCATTATAAAGTTCTTGGGTAAATTTGGGTATTCAAGGCGCTGTCTGCCAACTCGGAATCACTTCTTGCTGCTTGGCTTTTGAGTGATCCTAAACATGTTTACGTATACATTTCAGTGGTCTTCATATTCACAGGTAAACCAGGTTCCTGATGATACTGACGCAGTTAAGTTACTCACGATTGTATGGATTTTTTGCCTTAAGTTGGCTTTCTGTTTGAATGAACGGCCTGAAAGAACACGTTTTGTTCTTTATGCCTCCTTCAAATACTTTCACGTATATTCACTCAACTTGTCAGTAGCACGATTACGAGTTCGGACTTTTACTATCAGGAGCATCTGTCTATGTTTGGACAGTTATGTACTGTCCGGTACAGCGTTACCCAGTTTGTTCAATGACGACAGGCGCTAAGTCAGTGTACATGGGACTCCTTTCTGGTGTCCTCATAACTTTCTTTAAATGATGGTACAACTGTTAGGAATCTGTGTCAACCACTGGTATGTTGTCAACGATAATGAAATGGTGCAGGCGCGCGCTAAAGTTGTCTTAGTGACACCCACACGAACCCAATGCATTTAACAATACATTAACTTATTCCGCCACCTCGGCCTAGTTGCCGGGTTTGCATAGTACATACTACTTTGCATATTACTTTGACCTAACCAGTTACAACCACTTCAGGCAGACCAAGCAGAAACTGCGAAACATGAAACGGCTACACCGTTAGGATTGTGTATCGCACAACTGACTATTTAGGAATGCTTACGTAGCGGGGTACGACCCTAGAAGTTCACAGCATAAGTTTTCTTATAGTTGCAATGCTGTTGTATCTCGCACCGGGAAAACAGGGTTTAAAAATGCACCTTAACATGAGGAGCACCCTGATCGTCCAGTAGTTTACCGTGACCGTTGGCGTATTATCCAATACAGTCGAAACACTTTCCATACGACACAAAAACCTGATGTAGTCTCAAATACATCCGCTTTGATTAACAATGACCGGAATCAGACATCAGTGCCCCAAGTAATATGCGCCCAGACATTTGAATTATTTAATCCACTTAGAGCCTCCCAAACAAAGTTGTCAACACACCCTCTACCTTTTAACACCTTTCTTCCCCGTGACTCACCTCACATCAAGGGATGTGATCGTGTGAACAATGTATGGTTTTCTCCCACGCATATTTGGAGAAACTTCCGGATACGCAGTTTATTCTTTGTATGCACAGTCTACAATGGTTGAGTTACGTGCCTCGCCTGTCAGCTTGGTGTTATTGTATCCGGCAGTTGCAGATAACCGCTTGGTGATTGGGCAGTGACGTTGTTTAAACTAAGTTGGTTTCGTCTGCTCGGTTGCAGACATCATAGTCTTTCATTTTACCTCCCGGGACGCCATATGAGAGTACACTTTATCGCGCACCTACATCTGAAGTGTGCATCCACGTCTGTGAGCATGACCAGAAGGTACTGTAGCTCGGACCGCCGCTCACCTCAACAGTGATGTGGAATATCCTAAAAGAATAAATCTTGCCGAAAAGGTTAACAGTAACAATAATAACAATAATTAATAAATAACTAAATAAAAGATAACTAGGCGGAAGAGTTAGAAATCGGATGGATGCAGGTGCGCCGTCGACTGCGACACACCAACATCTCGGATAGCATTTCTAACCGACGATTTGAGTGATCACGAGGACCCCAGCCAAACAGGCGATACCTATACACTTCACTCACTGGAACAGTGAGGTTCTTCAGACTTCGTGGCTACGCTGTTACTTGACCACCACGGGGTTTCACCTAACTGTTGATGGTCTCAGTACGGTAAACACTGAGCTGGCATACGCAGTACGTGAACGAACAACCGCAGGCTGTGTAACGTGATTAGTTGACCAAATGATCGCGCATTCCGAGCGTTCCAGAATATGCGCCGCTGAACGGCTGTTTTACTCGAACGACTAGTTCACCTAATGTGGGCTGCTTGGCGGAGACAACGGTGGTGAAACACAGCAAGTCTGCTTATATCCTCGTTACGAGCAAGCCACATTAGTGAACCATACAGCAAAACAGAACTCACACAAGCATTACATGTCCCTTCTTTCAGCGACAACCGAACGTCCTCTCGATGCCGCAGATGCCACAGGTAACTCGTGCCTTTGCTCTGCTCGCTGTAATCTCATCAGTAATATTACAGGCTGACGCGATAGTGCTACCCAAGTATGTGAAACTGTCTATAGTCTCAAACGGATTGCCTGCAATAAAGAATGTAGGAGTGGAAAATCCCCAGTCCTGAAGCAACACGTTACACGTGGAAGGTGCAAGGCGTACTCCATACAAACCAGCCCGGTCACTCATCTTGTCCACCATGGTTTACATGTCTTCGGCAGAGGGGCTAAGTAAAACAATGTCATCCGCATTCTCCATGTTAGTCAACCTAGCCTTATGAAGAAGCTCAACACTAAGCACACTGGACTGTTCAAGAGCACCTTCCAGAATGTTGTCCACGACAAAACTGAACAAAGGGGAAATCGGACACCCTTGATGAACACGGCTAGAAGGGATGAACGTCTGATAAATTTGTCCGTAAGCCCTCACCTTGCTTGCAGAGTGAGCGTACAACGATTTACACAGATTCACCTATTTCCCTGGTACTCTCTTGCGAAAGAGGCAATTCCAGAGGACGTTACGAGCAATTGAATCGAAAACAGCCTTCAGGTTAAAAAAACACGACTGTCGGTTGCCTACAAGAATGACGATGTTCCAAGATCCGTCGCAAGGTAAAAATGTGACTAACGCACCCTCTACCGGACCGGAATCCTGCCTATTCTTCGCGTATCTGACTCTCTCTCTCTGGGCTCAGTGTGCCGACGTAAAATGTGGCCAGTGTGTAACTTAGCTGCAACAGACACCAGGCTGATCACTGTGGTTGTCACACAGAAGTCGGGCTCCCTTTTTGGAAACGGGAATTACTGTTGATAGCTACCAATCACGGGGTACCTCTTCAGTTTCCCAAATCGTCTGGGAGATTATCGTCAGTTCCGAAATCAACCTCTACCCCACCATCTTTGAATAGAGAAGGAGAGAGGAGATCTGGTCCGGGACCCTTGTTACATTTCAATAGCTGGAGTTCCAGAACACTTCTGCTTCGGACGGAGGGCCGTGTGGACGCAGTAACCGACCATTCAAGTTCCGTTTTTTTCACGGTCTGGTTGAGGCCAGTTGAACTGTTCCTCAAGATGTTCAGCCCACCTGACGATTCGGTGCGATTGGCTGATGATGAGTGAACCATCGTTTTCACATATGGTCTCGTTTGTACCGACTCGACGACCAGTGCAACCAGGGGTCATGGGAAAAAATCTGCTATTCCCACTTTAAAAGCTCTCTCCACCTCTTTCCACTTTTCGGCCAAGTGGTGCTCACGGTCTTCGTACAAGCGTTTAGTCAACTTACGTTGAGTTTTTTGACGGTCGTCGTCATATTCAGAATCAGGTGGAATCGATCGACGCATGTTCACGAAGGTTATTGATGTGACAGAAATCCAGTTATGTCGCAACTGCACACCTCATAGCAAGCCTCCATAGCTGCTGCGATGTGTTCCCAATGCTCATTAGGTTCTCTCACCTGACTCGAACTGAGCAATTTATTCACCAATGCTTCTTGGTAAGTGTTCCTCACATTCTCCCCGCTCATACATTTACGAATGTATGACCTCTGGTTAAATGACAAAACAAAACGGGCATGCACAACAGCATGGACTGTTTCCAGGTGGTTGGTCCAAAATGCACGTCAATCTTTAACAGAGTGGCGCCATCTGTAACTGTCTGCTGTGTGATCGAGTTGTGTCCATAGATGAGAAAACCAGAGTGGTCTCTATGTATAACAACGCCTCTCCTCATGTTGAGTTGCGGTGATCGAAATCTAGAGACCGTGAGATGCACACAGCTGTAGCAGTCTTTCGCGGTTTTTCAGTGCGTTGTGCCCGGACGTCAAACATACCCTCTAGCGGCTTCACTTTTGAAGAAAGACGACCAAATTGAGCATTCAAATCGCCCGCTAGCATGATGTTGTCAGTATTTAGTCTGTCGCAGAAGGTAAACGAGGGCGTCGTAGAACACATTTTCGGTAGCATCCTAACAGCTGTCCGTTGGAGCGTACGCCGATATAAGGAGTATATAGCGGTCTTCCCATTTTCGTTGACAGACTGTAACCGGTTTACTGAGTCTGACAACGCATAAGTGGCTGTTCACTGGGATCCAATCGAGCAACCGTTGTTCTGCTCTAGAACTCAGTACGATTCCCTCTTTAGCTTGACCATCATATTCAGCTTCGGCGTCATGGTAAACCATGGAAGAGAAGCCTTCGAATTGACAGTGATTTAGAGATGAGCTGAAGTGAATAACGGTGCTAGAATCGTATACTCGCGTCTCTTACATACGGCACATCAAGCTCCAGGCTTGAGAGAGTACTTGTCAGAACAGCTTGCATACTGGCTTGTCGTAGAATGCGTACATTGAAGACGCCGATGTTTACCAGTTGTTTTGGCCTCAGAAAACGATTATCGCCTGAAGGCACATGCAAGGCAATGTTTGGGGAGCAAAGTAGAAGGGGAAAGGTTTAATGGATGTATAATGCCACTGTCGGGAGAACGGTAACTTCTGGTGTTCCCCTGTAGTTTATGCTGCAAAGAGAAGTTGACTTGAGGGATCCCATCCTGAGAATTTAGATTTGGAATTTTCGATTGAGACATGTGTTCGAAGTGTGTTGATCATCGCCACAACAGTGAACAGTTGTGTTGGAGTACTGGAGACCATTTAATCGCCTCACTTTATTTTACAGTCAACATCTATTCCTCTCCCTTAAGTATTTTCCCACATGATTAGTTTCGTTTGCGTCCTCGCTCCTGATTTTTCATTGCTATGAATTTATAAACACTTAAGTCTGATTGTATCAGTCTAAAATTCACTCTTATGTTTTACTGTGATATCTTATCAAGCGGGTTGCTACCTACAGTCCCTTCACATTTAGAAGCTTTCCTTCATTTTTGCGCAAGTCACTATTTTGTTCTGCGCGTCAGGTAGTGTTTGTTGTCTTGCGGCTAAGTGTCACTTGTGGACTGTACGATTTAGCTGTTCATACCGGCCTCAGCTATTTCCAACAGCCATACCATTGGTAGTTGACACAAGCATCGTTGGGCTACTTTGCGTTTTCAAGTTGTTGATTCTGAGGTCACGTTATCTCGGCATGCGAATCCTGTCACAACGAGACTGGACCTTGACGCGGTGTGACGGCTTGCGCATCTCTATGACCTATTGGGCTAAACTGGACGGTGTGGCCAACACACCGATAGAGTCACTCATGCCAGGCAGGCCAATAGGTAGAGGTCTGACAAACCAGTCTCCTGGTCCTCCAGGTTGGGGGTTGGAAGGAGGTTGGCATCTTCTTCCGGAAAACGTACCAGTTCTGATACACTGCCACCCACCCCCTGCCTTGCGG
>JTDE01021394.1:0-16505 GCA_014338405.1 Paragonimus skrjabini miyazakii | reverse complement strand
GAGCTTATGATGTGTGTTGATTCATATTTGACGTGAAACGTTTGCTGTAGCTGTTCCTCACTTTTCGTATATTTTGCCTACATAACATATTTGAACCTGATTCTTCCCAAGTGGGTCTTATTGTGCAGTCAACTCACATCGAATTTTCAAGTTATTGCTCACTGTGTATCTAAGTTTTTTCGATACATTGTCTCCCTGATTCTGTGGGTTTCACGTTCCTGTATGTTTTTGTCTGTAGCTTTCGGCTGATTAAGTTCTTAAGTGACTTCTTGGTGAGAGAATGCGTTCATATTCAGAAACCACCATCGTCGTATGCTTATAGGTCGGGTGATAATTCGTGAAGTTACTCATCTCATCCAGGCCTAATACAAACACTGTATCACAAAGACTGTTGTGAAATGTGCAATGCAGTGAATCAACTATGAAATCTGTTATGAACGAAAAATCAGTGCTATCCTTTCCAGTACTAACAGTTTCTACTTTTTGTTATCTGAACTCAAGTTAATTTACTCAGTATAGGGGGAGACCACTGTGTGCGTTCTAGACATAATCACTTCACCATACTGGCGTCACTTTTTATAATGCTGTCTTATCTGACAGCTCCCGCGGTCGTAGGTATTACGAATCTCTCAGTCTCCAACCATGGAAGCACGTTGGCTTGATGAAAACACATCTGGGCATCATTTTGTTTTCTGGATGCCAGACCGCCACTTCGTCATTTCTTTTCTTATGCTGAATGACGCAATTTGGGCTTCACGATTTAATTAATGAGAAAGCAATGGAGCACGTCTTTTAACCAGCTCGTTCAATCGACATATAACTCGTTCTATGAAAACTGTCACCGTCCTAATAGTTTTGTAGACGCATCAAAGGATCCTATTGAAACGAGATGTACCTCTTACACAGGGGCCATACCTGATAGTGTCGCCAATTATAGGTGCTCCAGATTCTTTGCTTTCAGGTTCGTGAGCTGCGTTTAGTTGATGGAGGTTAGTGTCAATCTCGCTTGTTTTGTGCCTCACTTCTGAATCATTGGTTGACCACCAGACTGTCTTTGACATGTGATCCTAGGTTCAAAAACTAAAGGTTTGACGAGTCGACGAATGAGGTGACCTACGGAGCATGTCTGAGTCAGCTAACTCAATGACGTGAAGTGGCGTTAGATGTTGATATGTTCAGATTACCATGTCGGAATATCTGTTGTCTGAAAATGTCGTTGCTTACACGATATTCCAACCCTACGCGGGCACTCGTTCACGAACAGCGGTCACGTATTTCTGATACCACAAGTGGCACAGGCTGGCAAACTTGACTGCCGGTCGTTTCAATTAAACCCACATCAGCCCTTGTGTAATTATCTTGGCAAACAAAATTGGTGCCCATTTCCAGCTTTCCACTGTCAAAGGTAGACACAAGCACAATTCTCTACCAATCCCGAATCGGCACTGTGTTTATGATTTGCGAAGCACCGTGCACACCGACGAACTGATATAGCCAGCCTGTTTAAAACATCCTGAACTGCCTCTTTCCGATAAATTGGTTCAGTATCGTTGGCGTGATACAAATCACGGCCGTCGTTACCTGGGGAAAGCTCGATATCACCGGTGTGTTTATTGTTCAAAGCAGTCTTTAGGATGTTGTCTATAACCAAGTTGAAAAAGAAGAACCATATTGGCTAATCTTACCAAACCACTCGTAACCAAGAATTAATCTGAAAACGTACCGTAGGCGCATAATCACCCAGATGTCTGTCTTTGTGAAGCGTGGTTCAGTTTGACATGGGCGTACTCTTCTTCAAAGAACAAGACCAGGGAACGACTCCATTATTTGTTTGTTGTAGGACTGTGTTCATTGGTACTGCTTATTGCGTGACAGTTGTTTACTCAACTTGTGAAAAAGTAGCACTGCAATCCAAGCAGTGTTCGAAATGCAGATGTTTACTGCGGCGATTTTTGAAGCAATAACCTTTTCCTACATCAGTTGCACACCTGTTGCCCTACTCCGCATTTGTTGTTTGGTATGTGTCGATTAATGTTACTGTTATTTTGGTGGATTATTTTGTTTCCAGTTATGTGCGGTATTGAGTTATGAGACCAGATTTTGTATGGCCTCTTCTATTTCTAGACATCAAACCGTACATTTGTAAAGTATGTGACCGTGTCTACAGTCGAACCAGCCTTCGTTCACGTTGCGAAAAGCATCACAAACTTGTTGCTCTGTGCTGTAACGGTACTGGTCACACTGCCACCGGCGCCCGCTTAGATCCAGCTGCATCTGGGCTTCCTGTGTCCGCATTGGAGCGGGAAATGGCCATCGAACGCGCTCGTCCACGACCGTACGTATGTTCCATTTGTAACAACAACAGAGCCTACACCGACTCTGGCTCCCTGCGTAAGCACATGCGTCGGTATCATCGGAACTCAATTAAGATCCGTTTGTCACCTGTGCATACGAATGAAAAGCCTTTCGCTCTTTGTTCTGAGTCTGTCGAAACGGTTAGTTTTCGTATTTACTCCATTCTTCCTAGGTTAGAAATGTCACTCCAGTTTATTTGTCTATCCTCATTGTTGCCTACTGTTAATCGAAACTCCAGGATTTCTATGTTGCCTAGTTGTTATATGCGCTTTTGTTTTCCTAAAAGCTACAGTGTTCCTCAGGTGTACTTCATTTTCAATGTTCCTAATCCATTCTTAATATTCGTGAGCCAAGCCTAACTTTATATGGTATGCACTCCTCAGAATATTCACACGTTTCAAGCATCCAACTCCGTTAGCATTTTAAATGGTGACGATCCGTTTTAGTGGTCGCCCATTCGAGTTCTGAAAATGGTTTAACTCACAGTATTTTGGAAATTGTGCTTTTTGTTCAATTCTGCTCACGCTTCAGAAAAACCGAGCATACAACAACAGCCAGTGAAACTTTGGCAAGTCGTGCAAAATTTGGTGGGATATTTGAACACTAAGTTTAGGGCAGGATAATCAACCTTTTCTATCGAAACACAATGAGCTCAACATTTTTTCAGGAAAACTAAAACCCGTTTTTATTTTCAAATTGCTTCCCATTCACTGATTTCTTCCGGGTGATAAAGCAAATGCTGGTCATAATCGTTCCAATCAACAATGCGCATTCTTTTGACATAATGCGGCATTGAAAATCCACTTTCCGAGCCTTTACAACCACCGCCTCGTCGACGATGAAACCCCATTCTGACCACTACTAGGATAGCCAGAATGTTTAGCGTTTATTGACGGCGTTTTTGAATTTGTACGACTGATGAGTCGTAGTTCCATTTTTGACTATTTGTGACCAGAAAGTGTGATGATCATCTTAAGTTCGTGTGCGTACTGCTAAATGGTTCAAACGAAGTCTAGCACGCTAACGTAATGGGACTGAATGGAGACAGCGTTGCTCACGGTCTATTTCTACTGATTTTCCAACTGAGCCGTTTATACAACCACTGACTATACACCACTAGAGTGTTACTGAGCTCATCGGCACTGAGATAGGTAGTCTGTATAAATCATTTTGTTTAGCACCATTGCTTCAATGTGCTCCGACTCCCATCTCATATTTAGATCGCACCAGTGATACGTAGATTGGGACATGCCTTGCAACTTGGACAGTTAATTAACGGCCATTCCTGAACTAGACAATTCCGCCTTCACTAGGCATTGAAACTCCGGATACTTTCTAGTGCCATTTTGTTTAGTGATGTTTTCATTCTTCTACCTTATGATAGTGAACAAACCGGAACTTCTAGTCAATCCGTATGCGCAGATTCAGTTCTACCCCATGCGTAATCAGCTTGATCATGACAATAAAACAGTGGTGGGACGAATCAGAAAAGCAACAATTTCTACCGTACTACAAACATTCATGTACAATTAAGAAAAACACCTCACTGGTGACCTGCTTCGAAGACAACAGCTCGATCAGGTTTACTAGTTCGAATGCAATGTAACGATTGCCGAGTGTCACAAAGATGTAACTCAGGTATGAACCATACGGTACAGGCTATTTTTCACTATGAATCTGTTCGAGATTAATTCGAACTGAACAAGCAGTTAATATGCTAATCGGTTTAAACAATTTTGGTTACTGATGGAAGCAACAGAGTTACTGAAGTAAGTAAAAAATAAAATTAAATGCTTTAGGACCGACCCAAACAATAATTTTCACATCATTCACAAACCACCATTCAATAAACTGATATTTGCGTTTGTCACCCCGTTAGACAAGGCATGATGTTTTGTTTCTGATGGACCAGCCGTTGTGACACAGATCGTTTAACAAAAGCGAATCGACGTCACTGTCAGTTTCTTTTGAGGTTTTTCTCCAGAGAATCAGACAGGGTGGTATGAAACCTCCAGTTGTACAGAATTAACTCAACATTGGTGCCTTCGTCATTTTCCTCTGGGACAATTTGAGCAATATGTTTTGTGATTGTACTAGCCATAGCTTTTTTTATACTCCTTTCTGATGTTATATAAGCTTCCTCTGAATTGTGGATGTCATTGGTTGTCAGGACATACCTTTGATGAAGTGCTGAAAGTTGATCGGTGAAGGCGTTCACATATTACGCGTTAAATGCTGCTGCTCATCCGATGGTCTTTGACTCGGGCCTTCTGATACCGAGGCGTTTGTTACGTCTCTGGAAACCTAGACAGCATTTTTCTCCTAGGAAGTAGGGTGTAATGTTCTGTTGCTGCTGAGATGGTCATGTTAAGCTAACAAAATCAATCATCACTTGTACTGGTGATGGTCGCTTGGCACCTGTTTGTGCAACCGCCTCATCAAGATGGCCGCTGTTTATGGTGACAACTCGATTGGTCTTTGCGTAGCTATGATTCATGCCAAACCGTCTTGCAATACATCTGATGGCCTCTAGTCTCACTACTTTCTTTCTCACATAACAGTAGTGTGGTTCAAAATTCAACCCTACCCATACGCTATAAAGAATGTGTTTGACAAATTCGAATTCGAAGCCCTGTGGTGTGATAGGCAGTTGGTCAGTGTTCAAATTTTAAGTGGCTCTAAAGCTCACTAACTTTCTGGCACGTTGGACACAATGTAACCGAGTTGTCCTCACACAAAGTTTACATCCTGTCTGAAGGATACGTGTTCAGACGTTTAAAGGATGAAGACACTCAGGTTTCTACGTTGTCTGCAATCTTGTTGTCAACCGACAAACTGACTTCATAAGCTGTTCAGGTCTTACGTACGCCCGTCGACATTTAGTTTCCTTCATTTAGATGCACACAAACTTGGTTTTTTGCTCGGTTAGCATGACCCAAGCTTATTAATGTCTCATCGTACAGAGAGCTTGTGCCCTCAGTACAATGTATCCATGTTACACCAGGTGTATAGACCGTGGCGAGAGTGTTGAACACTTTCGTCCAGAATGAACATGTACCATCCCCGTGTTAGCTCATCGGATCGCTTCTTAATAGTCTTACAATGAGTGTCCGGTAACTTGACTCTATTAGAGGACATGTTAGTGTCAGTTGTTGGACTCAGTATTTTTGCCTTCATTCTCTTTCCCATTGTGCAAATGCCATCCACTTTGTTTGAACCATTACGGCTGTGTGGGCTTTATTGTGTCGGATCGCAGTGAATCGGGTAGTGTCAGTTGTGATCATTTTTAAAGTGCAGCGATTTATGTGCGTGAGCCGTGTCCTTGTATATCACGCTAATTGGGTTAATGGACGAGTGTTTGTCGGCTTAAGCCCTCATTGCATTAGACAGAAATCAATCAGGTTGAGTCAGGGCTAGGCGGATGCAGAGGTTGCCACAACAGTGGTTGGTATACTGTCGAGATTGACTTACAATGGATGTGAGGTTGACGGTCGAATAAACTACAGGTTTTGTAACTACTAAGTGGACATGAAACCTCACAACGATCATTAGTGATGGATATTGATATTTCCGGAAGGACATTGTGAACGATCCTCAACCAAATTCACAGTTCATATGATTTTTTAAGATTCCATCAATAACTTGGTCGCCACAAAGTTACTCTCACCTCATAATTGGGAAACGTGAACAAGACGACTCATCGGCGGTTCAAACTCATTAGACCTATACACAGTTATTGACCTTTGAACGATTCGCTACTTGCCACAAATTTCTCCACTTCAACCATTTTCCTGGAATGCAAAACTTCAATTATTCTTGAGGTTTCTCGCTTACTGGTGAACTAAGAAGGGCCTGACTCCGTTCAAAGTAAGCATCAACGTGTCAATCAAAAAATTCGGTCAAATTCGTACTAACATTTGAAGAGCACCCTCTTAGGCATCAATAATTTTCAGGAATGGTTATAATCTTCCAGTTACCCATGCATGCCTGAAAAATTGTTGACAACGTTGCCGCACGTGGCATGTTTGTGATACGCTCGTTTATATGTTTGGACGTCCTAACACCAAATTTAAGTGCTATAATGCAGTCTATAGACCAAGTAGTATTTTGATCCTTCAACTATTGGTTTCGAAAGCTCTTGCTAGATTTTACTGTGGAGGACGGCCACAAGGTTCTGAACATAAATAATGCAATATGGTGAGTTGTCACTGGCAGTAAGATTCATCGTTTGTTCCCTGTTTGTTTGCTGTACTTTTCGAAAGATGGACTCTTCAGTTACATCAGAATCACAGAATCGCGATTTCTACTGAGTTGAATTGGTGGATTAATTGAAACGGCTCTCCATAATCGTTGACAAACTATTTGCTGAGGAGACGATGCAAATCGACTTGGAAACAGATTGAGGAATTACATTGTATTTTCTTGTTGCTATTCTCTCATTTCCGACGATCGTACAAGGTCGTCCACGGACTTGCCTCGCTCATTCTTATTTGCATTTTATCATGAATACGGCGTTTTGCTTCCTACTTAAAGGTATCCTTGCCAAATTTGGTTGAATAGTTGTGTATTTCTTTATAATCAGTGGTGTTCAATTCTTGGAACTGCAGACCGATTCACTGTTGAAGCAACGTTCATTCTTCGAGTGCTGTACCTCTTAGTGATGGCAAGGTCGACTGGGTGTCCATTACCAAGCATCTTGACAGTTTGCCGTTCATATTAGGTCCGACTAGTTTCACGACCTAATGCACGCGTATAGTGATTGTTCAAACGAATAGTCCCACACGTTCAATTCCCCAGTGGTAAATTGCGATGCGCTCCCTTCCCACTGTTATATGACGATTCAGCTACTCACGCATTACCGCTGTATAGGGACTCGTCAGATCAAGGCGGTCGAAATAATATGCAAGCTCCCATTCATTAGACTTTCAGTTCTATGAGCGTCTTGTGTGTTATGGATAATTAAGAATAAATCGTTCAGTACTTCCACTCGATCGTGGCTTTCGCATTTAGTGTATGCGATTAAGCTTATAGACGTGCTAATTTGGTTGTGACCGACGTGAACTCAAAGGCCTGTAGGTCGACACGTGTGCTCGTGAGAACATAGGCCGGAGTTCAAATCTTTACCATAACAGTATCATACCCTAAATCTAGCATCTTTCTTCGAGGAAGGTTGGCTACCTGTAAATCTAAGTGATGTTCACTCTATGGTATCCGTATCTCCGACTATTTATAAGTAAGGATTAAGAGTGTTAAAGGTTCACCTGCTGAACCTTTTGACTTGTGGCCTAGTTATCGACAGTTTGTTTCATAACATTTCTTTCAGTGGGACTCTCCTGATTGTATTCTACACAAACGTGCCATAGAGTGGCAGTTCAGAGTGTCATGGAGTGTGTATTTGTTGAACCGCCTGTCATCTCATGCAGCTTAACCTCATCACCTGAGCATTATTCAGCCCCAGATAGGCATCAGGAAAATCTCTTGTTAATTCATCTGAAAGTTAGTCTCCCAGTTATCTACGTACAGTTTCATTCACCTTGTTTATAAGTTTGGGCATTTATCCAAAATATGTTTATTGTTTATCATCATTCCATCCGTACTTTTTTAGAATGAGAGCGTTTCCCTAACGTCACCGATACGTTTGGTGAATGCGTCAGATCCTGTGGAGAAGCATATAACAATTACCCCATCCGAAAAATCTGATACCGCGAATTTTAAATCTCCTCTTAAGCAATCGACAGTCGCATTCTCGCACAGTGCTGACACGTGTTCTGATTCAACCTGTGCATTTGGAGTTTACCAGCCCAACCAAACTGATGAACCAGACCAGGTTGGATTGGTTTTCGATGATGCAATCGCTTACGCGCAGTTGTTCTCGTTTCCGGTGAAAGTTTCGAAATCTTTCGCGCCGCTTTGTGTTCTCAACGGTGTTACCGACGCTCCCTCTTTCAACGCATATACCAGTCATCCCCTTACGAACTCTCCGATTGACCTCTGCAGCTCAGTGTTCAGTCTACAAAATGTTACCAGTGGGGTACGTTTGGGATTTGGAAGTGGTCGAATTTCCCCCAAGGAAATCAGCCACATTTTGCTTTTCCCCTTATTATTTTGCATTCTGTTTGCTACTCTCTGCAAATGTAGTGCGGTTATTTGCACACATATTTCGATTTATCGGGGTATAACTGACAAAGTTGAGAACAACCTGTAAGTAATCGGTTCTAATCTATCTAAAACTGAAAACCGCCTGCGATTTGATTCTACATCATAGTTGGTTCCAAAAACAAGGCACCGCCTCGTGGCTAATGTATCTCGTAAGCCCACAAGCGTAGAGAATAGTATAAGGTATAAATCTGCTCATCCTAATCAATTCTGTGCGGATATGGTTGTTGTGCACTATCCCGATGAGCCTCAAATCCGTGTGTAAGTACTGATGACCATGATATTGCAATGGCCTATCCGATTGACATGATGGCCCATAAAGCGTTCTTTAGAGGGCAGTTAGAGAGCTATTAACCCGGTACCGAATGCTTTCAAGAGGTGGAAACACACACTAGTCCATACAGGAATGGAAGTTCACAAGCTCATCGTGAGATTTTGAATGAATTCTGCATCAGAGTTGTTTCACAAGCGAGCGACGCTGTGGTCATTCCTGTTATCTCTAAACAATCCGTTACCGTTTGAGAGCAATTACGACCGAGTGTGCAAAGTACTATGGAGAAATCTTTCACGGACTTCCACTGCGTAGTGTTTGGTTACTAAAAGCAAATGAACTTTCGAAGCGGGTTGTGAAACACACCCTGAAATGCTCGCGTATACCAGGTATTGATTGAAGATTCCATAATTACCGATCGTGGAATTGGTCTAGAAAACATCCAGCTAACTAGATTAGGACTTAGAGCTACTCACAAATACTTGATCATAGAAGCCATTAAAATCGCGATCGGATGTGTTGTAAGTATAACAACTAAGGTGCAGTCTCGCGGGTTCATAATGACCGATCTCGGATCTGTCAAGGTGGCTTGCATCTGTGGCTAAATGGATCATCGGACAGTCAAAGGATCGATTTAGCATTACTACATGCTCTTTTCTATAAAAAGTCTACCAGAGCCAGCTTATCTTATCGAATCTACCGACGGTACACCTATCCTCTTCTCCAAACACCCTTCGTTTGTAACTGGAACTTGATGTTTCTCTGTTTCTGTACCATTATTTTATGTCTCACAACTCTCAAAATGATTCGACGACTTACGTCTTACCTGTCGTAACTGGTCTCAGCTTTGTAGCTAGTTTATCTGGTTTGAAGAAGCTTCTACATCAGGAGTTCAACCTCACCAATATCTATGATTACTGATGGTTTGGAAGTTGCCCTGCTGTTATAAATTCTCAACCGATTTCGAGAATATCCTAGTTAATCATTGATGCACCTGAACTGCTTTTATACAGGACGACAGAAATTGGGTGAGTGTTGACCATTCCAACGAGTGTCAATCAAGTGACTGACTCTTGATTCGTTCTATCACATGCATGTTTGTTAATAGCTCCGGTTTCTCGTATCCGTTTTTCATTGTCCCGTCTGTTTGTTATCTACAAACTGGCTTTTGGTTTTTCTTTCGTTTGTTGAACTTGTAACTTCCTCTCTTCAGCCACCCGACCTCTCATCTGCGACAGCTTCACCAATCAAAACACAGTTCCCTCCCACTTATGCTTACAACCCAGCAGATGCGACGTCTGATACAAATGGTTTACTGAGGTTGACCAACGATAATGAAGACTCCGCTTTGGATTTGACCGAATCGCACTTTTTTTCTGTTACGGGTTCGGACGAAGTGGCCATCGATCTTTCCGGCGATTCTGCCATGGGCTTAGCTTCTCTGTCCAATCCCATCGATCTCAGCGCACCGAATCATTCATTTCATCCACAGATAACCTACGATGGCGATTCACATATCTTAGGCAGCACAGAAGATCGACTAGCGATATCCTCGACGCGACCACAACAGATCATGTTCAATTGGGATCCCGAGCCAGGTTTCAGCTTTACTGACCTTTTGATTAATACAGAAGTAGACGAAACCGATCCTGTTTTCCGTGTTCCAAACTCGCTCCAAGACTGTTCACTATCTCTATCTCCTTCAAAAATGTTCTGTGAATTACCTCCACCGTTGGATCTCCGTTTAATTCATCCTTCTTATTTCTAGCAGATGGCAATCGTGTATTGAGAAATATATCTTTTCCTTTTATTGACTAATTTCTCAATGTCGTTTCCATTGGCATCTTTGTCCGTAAAGGTAAATAATTTTGCCTGGGCGGATGGTCTTTCCATACTGCAAATATGGGTAGATTGTGTAAGGATGATGGTTTGTCTAGCTATTTTAGTCCCCCTCCCAGCATTCGCAGATGTATCGATTAATAGGTCCCGCATCGTTTAGTCAACGCAGAGATGTCGCATGTTTATCGAAACGAGCCTCAGACCGATTATAGAACTAAATTATAAGATTATTTTTCTCGTCGTGAAATACCGCCGTCGGGCGATATGACGTGTAGGACATATCTGGTTCTGTGTTTGGCGGGTGTTATCTACCGCTGATTTTCGCGTGTTAATTCTCGTCTGTTGACTCGTATTTGTTCAGTGATGATTCGTTCAGTCGTGTTGTCCATGGTCCATATGATCATATCCCACCGCCGCGTTGAGGTGTTACACTGAATGACGACCACAGTGACATTGGCCTTGCATCCGACGTACTGAACTTGGATGCTTAATCTTTTTCACGTAACCAGAAATAAATCCAACTCGGATAAGTGTAAATGGAATAGTACTAATTGTCCACGATGTGGATTAACACGACTGCACACGAGAATACTTGTCCATATACTCTCAGTTAAGTCGATTTGCTTATGCGCAAGCCCCTAAAATACAGATTAGAACGGGCGAGTTTCCAAACTGGTCGCGGGTGTGTCGATCACATTTTTTCGCTTCACTACAGGCACCAGGTCACCGGCATCTTTTTTCTCAACTAACCGTCTTAATGGTTTTGGACCGGACGATCGACTTTGATTTTGCTATCCGACATGCTCTCTGGGGCTGATTACAACATAGAGGAGTCAGTAAACTATGTTATTTTTTCGACTAACCGTATGTTCGCTCTGAATTCAGAGGACACATTTATCTCGAACTTTCTGTACTTCAAGTGAGGCCTCACAAAAATGTCCGCTGCTCTCTTTTTTAATGGTTTTCTGGATGAGAGTTGAAATAGAGCTGTATGTTTATCATCCAGTCAATTTTGAGTATACCGATATTATTCTATATGGTCTTTTCGCGAATTATATATGAGATGCGCTTCACACCCCCAAATTATAAAGTGGCTGACCCATTTTGACGACGTTTTGTTTGTTCCAGTTTATAGGATATTCAACTTCGTATCTGTTTACCATTTCTACACTCCGTCCATTTTTGTTTTAAATGCACAATTGTTCCTGTGGACTTTATCCAATGTGTATATAATTGTTGTTATATTCGTGTATTATTTGTCTCGTGTAATCTGACTGTAAGCGAGCCCTTCCGAATTTTCCGTTCGCAGTTACCGTTTCGGTATTTAGGAATGGTGTCTTTCCTATCAGCTTTCGTTATTTCGCCGTATTTTGTGTAGCACCACATGACTTTCAGTTTGATGTTTCCAGTGTTGGACCAGGTGCCGCCGAGTTGAATTCACGGGCCTTTAAATGTGTTTACAAAGAGTGGGCTGTGTACGTGACCGAGGTTATAGTTATCATTAACAAGAAAAGACATACGTCATGAGATGTTACTAATTCCTTTGCTTATATCAATTGTAAACGTACGACGTCAGAGTACATATACCAGGAGAATGACTAAAGCAGTAGAAACGCTCACCACTGGACTTTACACGAAAGGAGTCAATGGAACCATGTATAAGGCAAACTACCTACATCAACTGTTTACATGCACAGGGCTGGACGGTGGTGTATGATTAGCATTGCGTTGAAAAGCGTGCGCAGTCTTGGTTTCGAATTGTCCGACTGTTGTAATGCTGGTTAATAGGACCTCAAGCTATCCCGACTGATTGCAAAAGACTTAGCAATGAGGCACGACAGAAGTTGTTTGTATATTGTCAATAGGACATTATATATGAAATCGACACAGCAGCTGGCTTCATTGGCTTATCTTCGGCCTTGACCGACGACTGTGTTGGTCACTCCATGACATGTTCCAGGCTTGTTCGGTTCACGTATATGTCATGTCTGGTGCCCTTTGACCTTTCGGTGAGCGCCGTGATGCGCGTCCCATCTGAGATCATTTTGTCTCGAGCCGTCCGTGCACCGACATTGAACCGTCTGGCCTGGTCAACAGCGACCTGCTTCCCTAATGTCTTGCAGTTTAGGAAGTCGGGTTTCCGTTCTTAAATCTTGTTGCCATTGTCTGTCGCGCGCACCAACCAACTGGGCATTATTTTTGGACTGTCTTTTTCATAGTCACGGATCAGTTCTACTGGCATGGGCGTCACCGTAAATACCAACGAATTTCTAGATTGTATGGGAGACAGCGTTTCAGTAAGATTCCATTACGAGCAGCTCTTCGAGTTTAACGTAGGAAACGGAGTTCAGCTGCTAGATGCAAGTGAACCGAGACAGACGGCTATTTTCGGCTCATACCAGTTATCATGTGGGCACCCTTGAAAAGCAGGTTCGAAAATACCTCTTTTCTCTTTAACCGTACATATGTCAGTCAGACCGATCGACCGCAATCTCGAGCTATCTGTTTACCACCAGAGGTTTCTTTAATACTTCCCTCTTTTGTTGTAATCAGTGCAAATCTACTGAGCTATGTAAATCAATGTTCGTTTGTAATCCGCACATACGACCGCTCCAAGAAACCTTGCATTGTATTCAAATGTCTTGTCGTCTGGTGGATAAAGTATCTACAAAGGGTGAACTGTCGTTCAATGGTTGTTCGTAAAAAGCAGAAAGATTCTGGTGAACGGAACTTGAGGTCACAAAATGCAACAACATGACTGTCACTGGTAAAACTTCAACTATTGCCTACATACGGCCGACAGGCTGATACCAACTGTACTATCTGGCAGTTGCATTTCAAACATGCTCAAACATCTCCACTAACGGTGGGCCCACTGAGCTACCATCGCCACACCTTCACTTTGTTTGTTGTACAGTCCGTCATAATTAAAACGAATAGTCTCTGAACCAAAACGTGTAAGTTCCCTGAGATAATCTAGGAAAGTACCAAGGATAAATCCCAACTGAAGATAAGTTCACACAAAATATCAGCTGGTCCTGGAAACGGAACTTTTGTAAACGAACAACCAACACAAATAGAACACATCTCATGTGACACCACTGGCATTTTCTCTAATACTCGTGTCAGTTGAAAGTCTTTCACCTCATCATCATAGACAGCAATACACCAGTCGTTCACACTCATGTTTAACTGCCACACAACTACGAGGAAAAAAGCAAACCCTGTGCAGAAATCGAGAAGAAAAAATAAGGGTAGGGGTACGTTATTAATTGAAAATGTTACCACATCTATATTCAAACATTCGGCATCAAGATGCTTATACCTTACGAACAAACACCTGAGCTGTAAGTGAAAATAGGGCGTCATCAGCAAGACAGCTTCCTTACGTCAATGGTATACCTGCATCCATATTATTTCTAGTTCTTCCAGCTAGTCTGTTATTATTACCATTACTCTATAACCTTTTCAGCAACGTTTCTTCTAAGATATTCCACCCCACTGTTGAGTTGAGCGGTGGCCCGAGCCACAGTACCTTCTAATCAGGCTCATAAATATGGTGTTGATGATTAATGGTTTGTGATTACTCGGTTTCTTCTCTGTTGTCCATATTATAAAATGTATTCACCCTTGTTCGCTTTCACTGGATGAACTATCAGCTTGGTGTAATCTATTGAATCGCAAATGCAAAGTCTGATGTATGAACGTAACCAAACATTTTTAAACTAGCCTGTTGCGGAATCTACTGCCTTTCGTGTGGTACTGCTTTGTCGCAATCTCCGAGTTTTGACCGACACTTATTGTAGGTGACTGCTAGGCTTACAAATTGATATAAGTGTTCTGCCGGAATTTGTGCACCCGAGGTCTGTCAAAGTCAAAAGACAGTCTCGGTTAACTCGTGATGATTCTGTAATGAATAACGTCAAACAAATACACAAGTGAATGGGAATACACAAACGTTCAAGGTAGTTAATCCAAGGAAGACAGTCGTAACAGTAAAGTACTTTAGTACGTTCAGCGAATCAAGTGTGCTGCAGCTGATGAGTAAACGTTTGTCAAATGAGGAGAAGGCGAAACAAATAACCATGTCAACGAAGTTACGGTTATCATCCGAGCTTCTACGTGAACTTTCTTTTTGTATGTACCTTTATAGCCTTTTGCTTTGGTTGCTGTTTTGTTTTGTCACGAACGTGAATTTGCAGAAGAGCGTAAACAATAATCCGAAGGTCATTTGCATAAAATGAACACAAAAATGAAAACAGTTGCCTACAAATGATAGACAACTGTCTTCTGAAAATTTGACGTTCATAAGGGTTAGAGAACTTTTGTAGTAAAGTGGGGAGGGCGTTTTGCTCTCCCCGAACGAATGTGATAAATATTTTTTCATGACAACATGGCAATGCCACCCAATGTGGTCAACTCTACGTGCATTAACGTGCAACGACTGCTGTCTACGATTTTGTCTGTCTCCTCGAGACAGCGTTTCTTCACGTTGCATGTAAGTCTGTTACAATAACTGGAATAAGGACTGTTATGCGTTTTCCGACCGACGCAACTATGTAGCGGCGTGCTGTACCGATGGACAGATAGGTCGTCGGTAGGATCCCCGTTCGGACCTCTATTGACCGATATATTTAGGGATGTTTGAACACTCCACGGTTCAGTTAACTGTCAATCAGTCCAGTCATTCTCGTCGACACGGGGACGATATGTTTATCATTGCTAACCCTCAACCTAGTCTGTACAGAGTGCTGGACGTGCTCTGCCACCCACGCCAGCCTATTCGGTTTACACTTGAGGAATAAGTCCAAAACTAAGTATCCTTCCTGAATGTTCACTTTCACCTTCGATTATATGTCATTCTACATTGTGTATATCGAAAGTGTTCGTTCAGTCCAGTACGCAAACTTTCAAAGTTTTGTGCGGAATCTCGTGCGTTGTCTGGCTGATAGGGTGAATAAAATTTCAAACTGAACACTACCCACACGTGATTGCAACCTGCACATTCGGATAAGCCATTCAGCTAGTCCACCTCACGAAGGCTGCGATCAAGTGTGATTGGTGTTTGCTTTGAACCAATCTAAATCCGCGAATTTCTATTGCCGAATGAAAGTTGTTCGACGGACATGGTGGGCAATGAGCTATATATCATAGAAAACGTTTTCCGTAATAATGGTTACTCAGAGCGATTTCTCCTTATAAATATGATCAGACTGCCACTTAAACCTGCAGTGCAAGTTGTAGAAAAGGGACGTGTGTTTGTTCCAGTGACTTTCACAATTGACGGCGTCGTAGAATGGTTAGCACAAATTTAATCCGACTACTAGCGTCACTTACGTCACATCTGAACTCCGTACTCAGTTCACCACATTCTCGTTTATCCGGCTTTCCAACAAAGGCGGTTTATCAGTTCAGGTTTTCTGTGTGTACCTACTCTTTCACTCGTTCTTGAGGATCTAGTTGTGTCTGTTGAACATCAGAACAGACTTCAGGGAGGGTGAAAAACCATACACGTTAGTTCAAACACAGCGAACCACGATCCGTCAACAGCGTCATCCTCTATCATCTGGTCGTTGGTAAACATTAGGTAAACGTTGGTCCAGTCCTTAGACCGGTCTGCCGCGTTCCAGGTAATTCACCAAAGATCGTTCGAGTAAAAGCACTATTATCGTGGCTGTCCGGATCAAACTATCTGACTTAATAATGTCAGCACAAACAATGTTTTCAGACATTTCGCCTACCTTGATTTCAATGACCTGTCCACACGATTCAACCAACTGACGTACGTGACGTAACGGACCAATCAAGCCATCACCAAGTGTTTGGTCATTAACTTAGTTTCTCTGTGTTATATCTGATCGACATCTAGATTTAACTCTCTTTT
>JTDE01021393.1:86947-105055 GCA_014338405.1 Paragonimus skrjabini miyazakii | reverse complement strand
TGGCAGTTAAGCATCAGTGTGAATCACTGATGTATTGCTGTCTATGATGATGATGATGAAATTGACAGGGTCTCGTCATGTTAACAAGATTATTACTAAATTAAGAAGACTAACAATTTACGCTTCATGTTTGAAGTCATTTTCAACTCTGTATAATCTTAATCATCGTTTTGTGAACATGGGCACATTTCTTCTTGGGCTATATTGTTATCCGAACACTTTTCCTGGTCTACTAACTAAACCATTTCCAACTCCTTTCTAGATCCATGAGACATTTGGTCAACTGTAGCTGTGTTTCTAGCTATAGTTTCAATGACTCTATAGTGGGTAAGCGTTCTGGAGGCATGCAAACTACTTGCCTTCTGTTCAATCCCGGTCATGCTATTCATACTGACTTTTCTGAAAGTATATCCATACCCTCAACTAGATCCCATTCCAAAAGTATATGAGCACAACAAGATTCATCTGCTATTCCCCACTTAGCATGTTTTCCTGATAATCTCGACAATGTTGTGGAGGAATTGATTGCCGAGCTGAAATAATTTTCCACAGATATTCGATCTGCTGAAGGTGTGATTGTGCAAATGCTGAATATCCACCCCCTCATGTACGTAAAGCAAGTTCTTCAACTGAACTGACCAGAGTAAAGCGCAGATTCGAACTGCCAATTCACATATCTAGGCTGGTTTCCACTAGACTAACGGACCTGTGAGCAACACTTAATTCCTTGGAGTGATGATGAGAAAGACGAACCATGTTTTCAAATGCCTAGCGTGTTGGCTGTGCAAGCAGACAACTGGATGGCGACCACCTAGTCCATTCTGATTACATCCATTTCATATACAACTCAGCCAGCCTGAGAAAATCCATCGTCGATTCATGTCATCATATGACATGGCGATCACGGAATCAATTAGTATCATCATAGACAGCAATACATCAGTGGCTCACACTGATGCTTAACTGCCAAACAACCACGGAGAAAAAGCAAACGCTGTATAGGAAGAGAGAGAGAAAAAAGGGAAGGGGATCTAACCACTAAAAAAAATAGCTACGTCTACATTCAAACATACAACAACAGGCTGCAACCAGTGTACTCGGGGACATTTTTTAGCAGGTATCGCTCAGACGTGCATTTGCGTTTATACTGGCATTGAGTACGAGTAGAAATGTGTCTAAAGAAAAATCTGGGAGCGTGGACAATAAGGGCGTTTAGCCGTACTCACACCACACCTATGGATGTTGGTGCACACATGGACGAACGCAAGCAATCGAACAGAAAGTCCATAGAACGTAGGTTAAGGGTCACTGAATGAGGTAATTTTGTAAGCAACATCAGTCAGACAGCGAACAGAAAGTCCCTCATTCGTATATATACCTCAAATCACATTGATTAGGCTTTATATATGTGTTCGGACACTGCCATTCCCCAAATGAACTCTCTATAGGAATAATCTGTTGAGGTGACTTGCCCCCAGGATCAAAATGGACAGAATGAATTGTCAAGCAACCCGGTCTGAGGTGGACAGTGTTCCTGCACCAAAGCAATTATACAAACTTATAAATTACTAACCAACAGACGAACAGTTTTACTCGATCATATGAACTGACCGACTTGATAAATGGAACCGAAATGTTACGATATGACAAACAGCAATAACAAAACATCCCAGCTAGTTGAATATTATTTACGGGAAGAGATATGAAGAAATTATTATGACATAAATGTTTGGAATTAGAAGGCACTAAATATGACCGCCTGGTTAACAATTGATCAACGATGGAGAAACAGATACAAATGTAACAGTCCATCAGAATAAGTTGGGGGTGAAGATAATGGATACTACTAAACTGATTAATCTTCCTACTGTGATTTGGGACAAATGAAGTCGCATAGCGCCACGTAGCAGAATATACCGTTAGTTAACTGCCAATATCGGTTAGTTCGAGACCGATTCCAGATGAAGCAACCACATCCGCGATAGTTTATCTGGATACATATGCAAATAATCATTTTCGAGTGTAACGAAGGATTCAAATGATGTCTTCCGGTTTAATCCATAACCAATCATTATTTCAATCGTTTATGATAATCTGAGTGAACATACCTTAGTGCTGATCATGGCAATTTCTGGTTGGTCAATGATTCGTGTAGCATCTAATCGCCCTGTTGCACTCAACTGTTGAAGACAGGGTCTTGATAACGGCTCATGGCTTTGTTAAAACCCAAGGCAAAGATAGCCGCGTGCGGTGCAGGAACCGTTCTGTTGATTACGCGATTTTACAGATACAGTGATATTTCATGATGCTTGAAAACCTCTCTTTGTCAGTAAAGCAAATTCAGAAAGCCGACACAACTGTCTGCGTCGCTCAAAGTAGTAACCTATGGCCATTAATTGATATGACAGCTTTGTGTCCAAAATTGAACTCGCATAAAAATAAGCCACAACTTCGCTGAAACAAACTCACTGTACAAGAAAGTAACGGGATGATATCTAATACCACCAGAAAATTTGGAGATCTTATTAACAGGATACAACTTGAACACTACTACCACCCATTCACCAAATGCTATGCGAACGAAAGCAGACCAGAGGACGAACAAACAAAGGTAGATCAACATATTTACACTTGCTGGATAAACTCCCCCGACTTAAGTCGAGAAACATTCTTTTCAATTCCAACTTGTTGTTCCGAGGGCCGTTTACTGTTCCGTTGGTATTGAAAATAGCCTCCATTCTTGCGCTTTTCGTGAGATTGAGGTACTATTCCATCTAACTTACTCCAAACTTGTTCCTTTGGTTTATGACCTGGTGAACAAACTGGCTAGGTTGCTGCTCGAACCCAATTTAGTGTAGGGAAGCTTTTTATTCTCTGACAGGCGTGTAAGGCTGCGTAGCCATTGCAAGATTTAATCATTATAGCTGTTAATCGCGTGAAACAAATGGATCCATGACGTACTCTCAAAAACATTATCATTCTTCGTGTTCCTGTGGATTACGAGGCTGCGTGCCACTTGAATGACATCATGCACGGACTGTTTTGACCAACGGGTAACGTCGAATATAGCCTAATTCAGACATCATTGCGTCATCACAACCGACCATCGCGTGTGCGAAGTTTGAGCCGCGAACAAGTTGTCAACGTTACGATAGCCCACGGCTACAGAGGCCAATCACAGCGACACGCAGCTCGCGCCAGTCATTGTTTGTTTTTCAAACTACAATGAAACACGACATAGACGTTTGGTCTACATTGGGACCTCGTGGATTTTTCTGATTACAGTCCGGATCGGCCCTGATGGAGGATTCAGTCGAGACAGTACTAGAACTAGAACTCTATCAAACCAGCGGTAGTAAGCGTCGAATACCTCTCTCCTTAACGAATCTTAAGGTGTATCCTTATTCTTCCCGGATTGGAAGATATCAAACCACAGTTAGGGACCTCTTTGAAAAATAAACAATCCGGGGTCAGGATTTATCCACTCAATTTTGTACCTCTGACATCAAAACCAGCTCATATAATAAAATTAAACATTTGACATTGTGCCGCTTCACGGGAGCCAGTAACCGAATGTCAGAACAGGTAGATCGCAAGGATACACACATAGGCGTTGAGTTACCATAACGTACGGATAGTGACTTAAGATACAAGTCCTATAAAGCCAGGTGGGAATATGTAACGACAGCAAGCTGTGATTGAAAAGACGGCCAAACGAAGCATCCACAGTAGGGAGGACATTTACTATCGGGTAGTATGCTTTATATCAAGTAGTGTGTTTAGTTATCACCACATTGGTATTCGTTATTAACAAGTGCGTCCAAAAGGAGAGGAGCCATGAATCTGTGTCTAGAAGACCACGGAAGCGATAAGCTGAGAAATTTTATGAACTAGTGATCCAGAACAATTCACTGCCTTTCCTCAAGATGCGTGGATCCCTGCTGAACGTTAGAAACGACAGTGTAATGTGCAAGTCTATTTGAAAATGGATTCTTGGCAAAACACGGAATGGAGAAAACCAGTTGCAATGTAAGGCATAAATGAAAGTTCTCACAAGGCAGGGCAACGTAGTGGTCAGGCTGAAAAGCACCGGTTACCATCTGGAAATCAGCAACTGAAGCACACGAGTGTGGCAGTCAAACGTGAGGGATTACGAATCGATTCTGTAGCGAAAAATATGAAGGGAGCATCTACTGGAAATGCAGACAGGACTAGAAAAAGAACGTCCTAGCAGTCACATGATGTGGACGGAGTGCGTATACATTGAGCAAGAACATCAACATTAGATCAAAGCAGGAGGGGGGATAAATGCTGTCTTGAAACCTGTACAAAAGTTGGCGTGTTGAACGGTTCCTCCGAATCTGTCACTATCACCGGTGGGAGGGTTCATTGAGGCACTAGTGAAAAAACAAGGAAAGAATGCAAAATTGGAGTCCAATAACCTTTGATCGGTACAGAAATAATTAGAGATTGACATGAAATCAAAACCACACACAGAATTACTTCGAAAAGGAGGTCAATATTCCAAAAAATATGGAGTGGGATATAACCACGATCGGGACACTGGACAATCTTGGATAGGCGTCCCGCGCACTCCAAATTTCATTACACACTGATCACATGGCTAAACATTTCGCACTCCCACCGAGTTGTAGTGTCGTTAGAACGACAAATACATTATGATCCGTTTATGTGAACGAAATTGAGTGACGCAAAGACAGTGATTTAGCAATTATAACGCTTACACTTCGATAACTGTCCACTGGTCATGACTGAGCTGTGTTAATTCTAACGATTCATTAGGGTGTGGAAATCGGGGAGATTTAGACGAACCTCGAAGACAATGAAAGCAGAGAGGAATGCTGTACGGGTAGACACTAAACGTGTTAAAAGGTATGAGAGTTAATCACGAACCCTCAGAAGGTAGCGTTAGAGACGTAAAACCAGCAGAGAGGAGCGACTGCTTCTAGCAGTCAAGATAGCGAATCCGGCTTCTTCCAGACGGATGCCACACAAAAAACAGCAGCATATCGACAGCCAAGTTCAATGCTCTTCAGTTTCACCCGGATTTCCACAATATAGCAGCTTTCTAGAACAAAGTTAGCTTGGCAATGACCATAGAAACGTAGATATTGACAATTAAGTCGTCCATTTGCGTGACTTAACTTTGAGCGCGTGAGGGGCGCCAAAAAAAGTTTTTACGCCGACCGAAATGGCAACTCGTAAAGGTTTTACTAGTACGAGCCATGGGGTCGGTGTACACTGAATTCATTACGGTGAGAGACTACACGATAGACCCACAAAAAGTAGATGTATCGACCAATAGTTCTATTCGCGAATGCACGCTAATGGTTTCTCTCCTGAAATCTTCGACTTTCGATGGATGGTTAACGCTACTTATGAATAAGGCTCACGAACAGCACGATTCAATGCATCGCAACGGACGCGGTAACACAGAGCTGATAGATGAGCCAGGGAGGGGACTGAGGATTAGCCGCAAAAGAAATAGCCATTTTCTACCGTGCTCGAAAGAAACTCTTCTACCGGAAGTCTGCCATATCCACATTTCAAAATAAACGAATACTAATGCGCGTTGACACATTTATTTTTGTTGTGCAGATTTTTGGATCTTAAACCGTAAGGCGCTTATTGTGATGTATCAAAGTTGCGCGGCCGTCATACAATGACCCGAATTTCGGACGAACTGGGTTGACGTCACGCATCCTACAGATCATCAATCGACTGGTCATACACCGTGCTGGGGTGTGCGACCATGTGGCTATTTTGAGTTCGGATCATTATATAAAAAAAACAATAAATTCCAAAAGAACTAGGCAATATTACTCCTAGCTGCCGCCTGTCATGTATCAACGGATGTCATTTTCTTGGTGTGAATTGTACAGTCAAGTACGCCAGTTATCAGCCCAACATTCCAGTACGACCAGCTTCCACTATAATTCCACTCGGGATATAACCAGAACGAGACTCGAACAGACAGTATTTGCGTTGCTCATTCACTTACAGCATGATGAGGCAGTTCAGATAATTGTTGACACGCTGCGGGAAGTTTGCATACTGACTTCGGTGCTACATAAGCGCTCGAATTTGTCTGCAGTCAAGTGTTCCATTTCGCTCATTCTCAAACTTAAACGCCACTGGGACCATCATCATCACAGCAGCCATGAACCCGACCGAAAGGTACTGTGGCTCGGGCCGCCGCTTACCTCAATAGTGACGTGGAATATTCTAGAAGAAAGCGCCACCAAGAGGTTTGAAAATTAATAAAGGAAGACTAAGCGGAAGAACTAGAAATGATATGGATGCAGGTATGCCATCAGCTGCGATACACCACCATCTCGGATAACGTTTCTAACCAGCTGTTTGAGTGATCACGAGCACTCCATCCAAGCAGGTGATACCTATTCACTTCGCTCAGTGGAGCAGTCAGGGTCTTCAAATTTCGTGACCACTGTGTGTTTTTACCCGACTGTTGGTGGTCTCAGTATATAATGCTCGGTACGGCGAAGGCCTAGCTGACATACAGAGTACGTGATCCAACCATTGCAGGCCATTTGGACTGTTTCTAGCTTACGCACAGTACCTTACCGGACCGGTCAGCTGTTAGCAAGACGCACGTCAGTGATTTTCATTGCTAGTTCTCACGCGATGGTAGCACGACCAGCAGCCTAGCGGACGTTTGGGAGTTGTAACACAAAAAGGTGTCATGTTACGAGCTCGTAATACTGTTGAGACGTCTCTGAAGATAACGAAGACAAATAGTGCATCGGGTTGTAGAACAGAAAATGGGCGTATTCAGCCTGCTCTACAAATGAGAGACCTGGGCGAATCTCGCCGAATATGAGTATAAACTCTCGGCTTTCAACCATTGCTATCTCTACCAATTAGCTTGCACCACACAGGCGGATTGTGAGAGTAACGCAACAGTCCATTTGTGTATGTCTGAGGAAGCTCCAGGTTTAAGGCTGATAACTAAGGTAGCGAAGACGTATAGTCTACGCTGATAGTGTAGTGTACTCTGTACAGCGACAGAGCGTCCGTCGCACTGTGGATTGCTCAACTTGAATGCCGGCAGTTGGAAGGAATCGTAAGGCAGCAAGGTGACGACGAGGTCACGAAATTCCTACCGTCCTGCTGAATAAGGTTGGCAGTTGCTGTCTAATAGGTTGGGGAGTGCGCGATCATCTAAGCTACTGATAGGGAAATGTATCTGAGTCGATGACCGGGCTGGTTCCATCAGATGGACGATTCGTCCTTACATGTCCATTGTTTCGTTTGCTCATTTATTTGTCCAAAACATTAGTTAATCAGTAATTTCACGAACTACTGTCACGATCATCGGCAGCCAAAAGAAACAGTGTCATCGGGTACAAGTGAAAGCCAAGGAAAGAGGTAAGGGTGTGTGTTTGAACCCCGTTCTAACCATCGCTGTTTAATGAGCTCAAACAAGCGGTGTGACATAGAACAAGACCTTTTCGTGATAGTCAGTGCACATTTGTTTCCAAGGTTGATTTAATCGTGGGATTTGGAAAAAACAGACGCTATTAAAATTCGATTCGCCTTAACAAGTCAATAAAGACAAGAAACACCATATTTAAAAAGACATACCTTTGGGTTTCGCTGTAAGGGGGTTTCCAGAGAGACGAAACTTCCCTCATTCGGAATAGCACTTGGCAGGAACAGAGAAGCCACATTGGTCTGACCAGTTGGAAACAGTCGATTTTCACTGGCAGCGGCGGCCGAACTCGCGCGTTTGATGACTTCTGTCTTGGATCCGCGACCACGGTGCCTGCTGGATCCGGAGATCGGGCGTGGGGCAGGAATACGACGAGATTTACCGGCGACCGGTTCGTTGGGAATTTCAAACGCAATGGAACTCTGTATAAACCGGAAAAAGTCGGCTGTAAACGAAATATGCTGATTGGTCATCAGGAAGGAGCTATCGTCGAGTGCTGTAACTCAGACGCTCAGAAAAATCTTCACTACAGACAAGTGACTCAGATATAGTACAACGGGTCCTACGAGAATCGCACAACATTAAGTTATGTGAATGCAGAAAGATGTCAGTCAGGACTAGAACGTGTGATCCAAATGTAAGAAATCGGTCGGCGAGCTGAATTCACAAAGTGACAAATCTTTGGTTCGGATAAACACTATGGATCATCACATGAGAATGTCTACTGAAATTGCAAACATTGATTAAATCCTTTCGGTGGAGTAACTAGTCCGGTAACAAACGAATGCTAAACCCTAACGATCAGTGAGAGCTTCAATGTGTGATCAGTTATAACAACTGAAGCCAACAAGGATGGCTACATATAACGCACTCGAGCTCAGCTTGGTTTAACATAAACGGCTAACTTGACAGTTTGTCTACAGTTGCCCCGAAATGTTACAAGTGCCAATGATTCGGTTTGACGCGCTGAAGGCATTCATTGCAAACAAGGAGCCAACGGCACACCAATTTGGGGTTTACGGTCAAACAAACGAATCGAAATAGGGAGGGGGGAGGGAACATTCTCAGAGAGCACTTTTTGTTTGGGTGAGCAAAATACCACACTTCAGTTCCATTGAGTAGCTTATGAGATTGTTTAAACTAGAGCAAACGGATAATCCAGCTTTAGAGGAAATCGAGGAAACACACAGACGCAATCCTTGAATAACAGATGTTCGGTTCACTGATGCACAAACCACCTTAGGAATGGTATTCGTCAAATGATGTTTTCGCACGTGCAAACACTGTTCCAGCAGTCACGACTACCACAGCAAGACGCGTGATATGCACATGGACTTCTGATTCGAACAACCACCGTGCTTACACATGAAAAAGCAGCCCTACCTTAATGCACAAACACAAATCGGAGAACGTATAGCATGTTGGTTCGTTGCACATGAGCCACAGAAAATCGCAGCAAACGATCTGACATTCACATAATAACAACCGATATTGACTGTCATGATAGCCAGAAACAGGCACAACAACCAGACAAACACGACTCAATTCCTGAGGTCTGCGTACACAACAGAATGTGATAGAGAAAATGAGTCAGATAATAAACAGCGTTGAATAGAAGACAATATAAAAGGTAGCAAATGAGGAGCGAAATGCTATTCAGAGACTGGATGAAGACGTCCAATGTGTGTTATTTCCAAATTTACAGAACTTCCAAATTGAGAACAAACACATTGAGTAGTTAGCTTTTGTCACAAAAAAGGCGTTGTGTAAGAGTGGATGAGTAAAAAGTAGCAGACAGAAGCATATGCATATCAGTTAAAGGGGAAGAATAAGTCGAGAACACAATCAATGAGATATTCGAAACCTTGCGAGCCATTTGAATGGAATAATCAAGCTGGTTTTCGATTATTTATCATCAGGTCAAATACATAACGTCTATATGGGGGACGATGCAGAGCAAACAAAATACGCAACAAGTTGGAATGAGGTCAACCAAGCCACAAATAGACATGGAGATAATGTTTCCATACAATTGTGTGACAATCATGACTCAAATGACACCGTGGCAGTTTTCATCAATTATGGAGTGGGTGGTGGGTCATGGAAACCGCAAGACACGAACAAAGCGCTTGTGTTTACATGTGTGGGTTATGTAATCGAATTTCCGTAGCATCAGCTGTGGTTGAAATTCTTTTCGTTCTATTTAACGAGTCCAGTACAATCAATCAAAAGTCGTAGCTCCGGAACTCTTTTGGAAGATATTAATTAGACAGGGTAATTAGAGCAAGATCATAAGCTACCAAGACAGTGCAGTAAACGATAGTGAAACTGTTCACACTATGGAAAAGGCTGCTTTGAGCAACGAACACAGCAGCAGGAACGTCTCAGTTTTAAAATATTTTCTACCTAAAAGATGAGTTTACTTGTCCAAAAGAAAAGATCCTTATGAAGTTTTGCAGTATTGTGACTCGCAGAGAATGAGGACAGACATTGTAGTGAAAAAAGCTGCTAAGAGTGTGTGATATCAAACGGTTAGACTCTATTCAGTAAAGGAATGAAAAAACACTTCAGCGGTCTACACTGCTTGACTGAAACATACAGGAACCGCCTCAGTATAACGTCAATGCGATTCGGTATAATCTTGGGGTAAGTTGACTGAGATGCCAGAAGAAAGTCAACTGTGCTAAAGCTGTATTTCTAATTGACGCCTGAAGAGGTTTACGCTCTTTTGAGGGGTTTTAAACTTTGGCTGAGCCTACATTCAAACCATCTGTTTGGTTGGTAGCGGATTCAAAGACCAAGAGATGTACTAACAATGCGACTACTGAGGTAAAAAATAACACGAATTTCTTAAATGCAGGTTATCACTACAAACTGAATAACTGGAGGCTGGTACAGAGCGGTGACTTGAATCAATACTAAACAGTACGGATGGTGCACCGTCAAGCAAACCTGTGAGGCAAAAAGCATGGCAAAATAAATTACATCAAAAGGTAATCGAATGCGATGTACTACGAGTGAAAGTTCACCCATTCAACAAAATAACACGATGGCATGAACGTACAAAGCGATGAACTCACGTGACTACTCCGAACACTGGAAGCAACGCTCAGCGAATCCTCACTGTCTTCTCCAGAACCATATTGCGACTCTCGGATGCGGTCTTCGCCATGAATCGTCATGATCGCGCGTGGTGCAGGAACAGAGGGTCGTAGAAATTCATCTCGTCTCGAGTTTGGTCCATTAGCGTGCACAGACCCCGCGGCAGGTGGATTAATGTTTTCGTCAGTAAAACTCAACTGTTTTGGAGGAGAAATTGGGTGACTTGGAGATTTGGCCGATGAGTACAGCTGACCATCGTGGTTGGCCTTGGTCTGTGAATGTATGAAGAGGGTGTAGAATAGCTTTCCTTGACGCAGTCTTAGTATCAGAGAAAGTAGCTCGTATGACACCAATCTGTCAGCAGATTAGATTGTTGATCGATGTTAGGCAAATAAGGACTTAGACAGACCGAAAAGAAGCAAACTGAACAACGTGGTATTTAGACAAACAAACCATCCCGAGTGGTAAAGAATCGTTTTGATCGCCTGTGTGCAAGATTGAAATATACCGGTTATAATGGAGCACATGTGTACTGAACAATTCACATCATTATCCAATGCACATTTCCGACTGGAATAGCCCAAACACTCTGACGCAATGCAAATTGGAAAGCCATTCACATACAAGCATACACATGATTGTATACACACACGAATGTGTATATTTCGTTTTAGGTAGGATGAATAAAGACTATGATAAAGGATAACGTCGACCGTGAAAAATGCCGGGGAAGGCGACAGAAAGGAACAGGTCTGAAACAGTTGTTTACCAGTCAAGCGATCGTAGACAACGGTAGTTACGATTTGACATCTACTTCAGACTGCTTTTCAGACAGAGGGAATTATAGACAGTAATCAGATCAACCGAGAACAACGCTACTATCCGAATTTATCTGACAGAATAACTTGAAGTAGCCTAGTGGTGGCAACTTCTGAGATGACCAAGTTAACAGCGCGTTATCAGTCAAATCGCAGTGACAGGTAGGTAAAACGCGTCACGTTTTTCACAAATGATGTCAACGACAAGAAATGTAAAAAACCGTTCAGGCACATGTCACCGCGAGTAACTTGTGCAACGCGACTTGTGGGGGTTTCATTCACGCTGCGGACATCCGATGCAAACCCGAAGTAATGGGACCAAAGTATGAGTGAGTGATCGTATCCAAACCAAAGACAACCTAGATGGACCAGCCAACTGGTAAACCAGACTGAAATCTCGAGAACAATGATAACAATGCCTGGCCAGTCAATTTTAAAATACTCCGAGAAGTAGTCCACTATGATCAGGTACTGTTTCCCACCGTGTGTGAATATATCGGTTTTAAGTAATTACCAAAGTCTTTCCGTAAGTTCTCTCAGCTACATCGTTTCGTTCACTTGACTTGAATCGTGCCTTCTGCAGATTTCACACTTCGTCATACAATCCTTCATCTTACTAGACATGTCTGGCCAATAATGAAGTTCCTTTTTTCTCCGAACACAGCTGTTCACCCCAGTATGTTCCGCATGGAATTTTTCAATGAACGTCTGTTGCAAATCTTTCGGGATGATTATCCTCTCTCCTTTGAGGATTATTCTCCCTTCTTGAACAGACTGATCGCGGTCCTAGAAAATCCTAACAGTTTTTCCGACAGATTCTTCTTATCCTACGGCCGGTCATCTTTTAGCACACGAGTCAGCTTTTCAATTAATTGATCCTTTTTCATCGCGTTTTACAGTCCTGTCATCCTGTCCATCTGTAGTCCATTGAAGCGATAGTCTTGGAATCAGAATTATCCATCGCAGCTCCGGATATATAGGGGAGAGAGAGTATCGGCGATATACGGTTAGTCTCCGGGCGGGTAGACTAGCTCACAGTCGTACTTTTACAGTCTGATCATCATCCGTCGTAGACGTCGGGGCGCGGAACTCAATGGCTTCTTCACTGTTGCCACCAGAGGTGTGTGGTCTGTGTGCACCACTGCCAACATTTCCTTTTCGATTTGCGCATAGTTTCGTTCCGCAGTCGAAAAACGCCGGCTTCTGTAGTCAATCGGTCTACCATGTTGTAGTAGCACAGCTCCAAGGCCGGAATGACTGTTATCACATATTCAGGATTATAAAACACTAATACAGGAGCTATCGAAGTTAACCATTTTATTTCGTCAAACGCTGATAGCTGGGAGTCACCCCACATACACGTCACGCCTGTGTGCGTAATTGGCCCAGCTGGACGCATATGTCGGCCAACCTTGAGAAGAATCGACTAGGGGAAATGATCACGTAATTCAGACGCGAAATTGCATCTGCATCTTCGAGGGGTGGCACATTCTGGGTCGTCTTCACTCTGTCCGCATCGGCCTTCAGTTCTTCAAACGTGAGTAGGTGGCCATGAAAGGTCACTTCTGTTGTCCAAAAATAATCTTGCTACGTGACAGTGCAATTGCTTGTGACACACATCGATCTAGAAAAGATTCCGACCATGCTCCAATACAATCCTACCGTAAATTTCAGCTCATCGATTGCGACACAAGTCGATCATTCGAGTTTGTCAGGTGCGTGAATTTGATGTAGCTGGAAAATTTCGCTATAGGATTTCCCCCCAAACAATAAACACTATAACCAAAAACGCCCAGAGTGCGAAATAAAGATGCACAATTGGATTTTTCATCCAACACCAGCTGCCAAAACACGGAAGACAAATCAACTTTTATAATATAGCACGCTTGGTTCAAATCGAACAAAATATTATCGAAAGTCGGCAACCTCTATTGTTCCCTACGGGGTACAACGACCAGCAGCCCGAAGTCAATGCACACATGAATATCCGCAAACTTTCTCAACGTGTTTGCAACCTGACTGACTCAATCAGTAGGCTCATCTACTGGCGCTGTTACTTTCAGCTCGAGCAAACGATTCAACTCGTTCTTAGATTTTCACCGATTGCTATTGGAACACCTTTGGCGGATAACTTAACCGGCACGGTATTCTTGACTACAGAATGATTAACAGTAGCCGATATACAACTCAAAACAGAATCAAACACAGGGGAATAGCGATGGAACATTTGAGACATCTTTAACACATGAATAAAATCGTTATGATGAAAAGTCACGAAGTCCATTGTCTGAATGGTATCCAATTCAAGGATTGTTGTTGAATCTCCTTTCACAAAAAAAATCAAACACAAGATTTGTCATTCTTCGGATTTCTGATCAGCATACTTGATCTCCTCAACACCTGCATTTTCGCCACATTTCACATTTGTAGTTGCGTATCGGACGGCTCCACAGTCGATGTTTGAAGATAACTCACTGGTATAACATTGACAGACAACTCCGTCTTCTGCCTTCAACAATAAAACTCGGCGTAAACCCCATTTGATTCAGGTGCATCTCGAGCACTGTTCAGTATTTGTTGGACCTCTGATCACTCATTCACCAGTCTGATGGATGGTGAATTGCATTGCTTGACGAAATGATTCTTCTTTCGGCACTTTATACAAGATTTTCTAGAGACCGGACATCTCTTTTTCTGTCGTCCATGATCCCCGACGAATAACAGGCTGGAGTATACTGTGAGCCTCGCTTATGCTTGGCCAATCGTGTTCAGCTCTGTTCCATCCCCACCGTTAAGGTCTTTAATTCTCTACTCCGCAGCCGCTTTGCTGTTGCAAATAGCAATACATTGGGCAAGCGTTAATTGTCTCATTCTCAACAGTCTATTGATCATTGCAGTGTCCTGAACGCCGAAAACCATTCGATCCCATATGAGACTTTCATTCTTGCACTTGCAAAGATTATAAATCCTAACCATTTCCTTCAGTACCGTCACGTATTGGTCGATGGATTCTCCTTGGAAGAGGTTCGTTTGAAAGAAATAGAAATGTTCAAAAGTCTCATTTGCTTAGTCAAGACAGTATTCTTCGAATTCATTGATCACACGGCCCAGAACGTTCTTGTCTTAATCGTGTGCAGAAGTTAAATTCATCAAGATTCGTCTGTCTCTGTCTCCAACGCAATATCGAAACATCGCCAGTAGATACTCGTTCAATCCTTCAGACAGATTGCCAAACACAGCAAGATCATCGGACGTCTCCCTACACATCCAAGATGCTTCTGATAACTAGCTGTTGTCCGTCACTTTCAACGCCTCAGAGGGAACGACTACAATCGCACCCGACTAAGTGCTTCGTAATCTACATGTGGGCTTTTATTTGTCGTCTGATACCACGTCGCGTGCTGTGCTACCGAATCCAGGAAAACAGAACAACAATAATCTGAATGGCACTAAGCAATGTCGGTTCGTTGGGGAAAACAGCACGCTTTATTGTGGAGGAACAAGAGTATTCACAATTACGATTGCGCGACAAGCGGTCTTGTGTTTCGACTGGCCAGTTCACTGCTATGTTCCACAACCTTGCATCGAACAACTCAGTTGTTTGAATTCGAAACGCATTCAGATAGCAGCTGATCACCGTTTTTGATTGGTTGGTGTCGATCGACCACAATTCCGTCTACAGCAACTTGTACGTGGACTCTGAGTGATTGAACCCTCTCTAATCAGGAAACCGCTCCAGTCCAATCTCATTACATAGTGCACTACCGATCAGCAATATAAAAATTCACACAGTGTGCAATACAGCCTAGAGAACATTTCTGTATTGCTCGGAAGAGCGATCATGGTTTCCATGGTTTGGAACCACATCATTGCAGCATCACCACCAGCCGTATTGAGAAACAGTGTGACCGACGCAGACACTATAGTTCTCAACTGTACGTCGGGGAATCGTTACGTTACTCAGGGTCAACCGAGGTGGGGGCAAACTGGTAGTTGCTCCGAAGATTTAAAACAGAGAACTTACATGTGTGTTCTCCAAACAGATGGATCAGATTGTTCAGCAGCAGGGTATACAATGATGCACGTGCACTACAAACATTTGTTACAGTAGAACAAGTACGGTGAATGAAAAACTGTCTTCGACTATTCACATCAACAACATTACAAGATAGTCTACTAATGTGTGCGAATTGATAAACGCATTATACGATACAACAAAAGGCAACGACTGAGCATGTGTGTAAAAATTGACGAATACCAGACTAATATCATGTTTCTGAAATTGGACAGAGTAGAATACGAACTGACAAGTGTGATAACAAAACAAATGTGGAGGGGTGTAGCTTTCAAATCCGTCAGGGTACTCAGATAGGTAGCTCACCTTTTGTGCCGGAACTCTTGAAGCCGAACGGTCTGAATGCACGCGTTGATGTGACTTACTTGAGTCCGTCAACCTCGATGTGTTGGGTGCAATTACAGAGGATCGCCGGAGTTCGGCTGCCAACGCACCGGCCATTGCAGAGGGGTCGTACGATGCGGCAATCAACGCGTCGGTAATGGCTTGCAGATTGTTGGGCATCGGTTGATACCCAGCTGCCAGTGGGGAATCCATATCCGTCGAGATTAACTGTTCACCAAGTTTCAGGCGAGGTTCATTTGGTCTAGACGAGTTGTTAGTAGAGGAGGGCAGATTTGCCTGAATCGTATTATCCTCATCCACCTCACGTAACACATTCCCGTGATCTTCGAGCAAACTCGACAGAGCCGTGGTTGGAGTAGTCGAAGACTTGCGTCTAGTCCCAATTCGCTGTTTCTGTAATCGGAGAAGTGGTGTCTTCTGGTGTGTTACAGAAAAGTGACCAAGAGCATCGGCTACTTTTTCGGGTTCGATGGCCTGAGAAAGAAAAAAGACGTGATGGACAACGATGGAGCATTACCAACGACTTCACATTTACTGCAGTAAGCGATTATCCATATGTGGCTTATTTACAAATAGTACGGATGCATGCAGTGAAAACTAACCAACAAAACCGATAAAAACTGTGTTGGTTCGTTCACAAGAAAAACATACAAATCTCATTGTGATAAGAGAGTCTAGAGTGCAAAATGTTCTTAATTCGAATGCTATTAACGAACCGTGAAAGGGTTTAGATCGGATGTAGCAACTGAGACGTGAACACAGAGCCAAATATCCATAAAAAAAGCAATTAAGACATCTCAGCAGAAAACCATGAGCAAAAGAAAGAAATTTGGTCCCGAAGTGAGCAAAACGAAAAGAAAACACACAAGCCTTGCGGAGACAACGGCAGAAGACGAACGCTGAAAAATGAACGGGCCGAACAAACACACGCTGAGTGCTTGCATAAGTTTGCCATGAAAATTGCAGACAGTGAAAAGAGCTATGAAAAAAGATGATACAGACAGAAGCCCAACAGAATTGAACAATAAAAAATATAAATAGGCGGTAAACAGTAAAGATCAGATGATCGTGAGATTAGTGTAATTCATGTGAATAATACATTAACGAATTCTAAAAGATGTAATGCTTCCATTAGACCCAGTGTATGTGAAATAGAGAGTAAAATGTTATTCCATTCGTTGTATATGGTTGAGTGTAGCTTTACAAGTCAAGATATCCTGGACGAAGCTTTGAATGATATCGCGGTAGGTGACCAAGTCGGAGATGCGATTACTTCAACAAAACGATGTGGTGTAATTCGGTCAGAGCTCGTAGCAAGTGGATCATGGACAACACGAGAGAACGATTGAGCCACCACTGAACGAAATCCGGTGGATGGGCGACAATTCACGACAGACAGCATCAGCCGAACGCACACGATGTGTAAATGGAAACATCACTAAGTTGTGATCTGGAATTTCGGTCTATAAACGCGGGCACACGAGCGACGTGGGAACATTCAAAGTGGGCAGTAAGGATCATGCTTTACTGAACGACCTTCAGACTGCTTATGAACTGAAGCATCATGATATGGTGTGGTTTGCAAGATGCAGTGTCCTTTCAAACTGGACAGCTGGTTGTGGTATTGAATGGGACCTTTTCGTTAAAAAATGGTCGGAAGTTATTGGCTAGAGATATCTTTGGTCTCGGTGTGACATCCGTCTCTCGTTAAAAGGCATAAGAGTCAACTATGCGCGCGATACTGTCTTGACTGTCCGTGACTTGACAAACAGATATGAGGAGAATGACATCAACGTTGGTCTCCGTTGGCTGTGGTTTGAAAGATGTAGACTGTCGCCGGCTAGAGACATTGTTAAAACATGACTGAGAGCTGAAGTAAATAGCGAGTCGTGATCTGTTTTAGCTATCATTGTACGGATGCGTTCGACAGATTTTTAGAACTAGTCACCATCATCACTGATAGCAATAAATCAGTGGTTCACACTGATGCTTAACTGCCACACAACCACGAAGGGAAAAAACCTATATGAGAAGAGAGCAAAAAAGAAGGGGAGGGAATGGACCTAACTACTAAAAATAGTTACGTCTACATTCAAACATACAACATCAAGGCGCCTACAACTTGCAAACAAACAACCAAGCTGTAAGTGAAAGTAAGGCATCATCAGCAAGATAGCTTCCTTACGCCTTTCACGGCCCCGCGTCATTAAGAGCACTCACTTCACAGACAACTCGGACAAAAAACGACAACAATCAGTGAGCTCGGTTAGCCACCATCTCACCTAACGTCTCAA
>JTDE01021393.1:68278-79205 GCA_014338405.1 Paragonimus skrjabini miyazakii | reverse complement strand
TGCCTCCCTCGTCCCTTGCTTAGACCTAGAATGCGAATTAATATAGGTGACTTCAACGTCCGCACTCTAAAACAGATAGGTCAACAGGCCGCTCTCGCACGAACGTTAGACTCGTTGCATGTCGATGTCTGCTGTGTCTCGGAAACTACAATCCAGGACAGTAGTCAGCGCATGGAACTAACAGCACCCGCGTTGTCTACCCGATACTGGTTATGCACTTCGGGTGACTCCACAGCTGCTGTTACAGGTCAAGCTGCAGTAGGTATAGTCCTTAGCACGACGGCCGCAGCCGCATTGGTAGATTAGATTCCTGTTAACGGTAGACTTTGTGCCATCCGCTTGGCAGGTTCTGTTGAGGCCAGCTCTAGACGCGAGACTTTCAGAAATTTATTTATTGTGTCTGCTTACGCTCCTACTGACTGTAGTGACATCGGCGTCAAAAACGCGTTTTATTCGGATCCAGCCTCTGTCCTTCGGTCGACACGTGACTCTGATATAGTCGTTCTGGCCGGAGATATGAATGCTCAGGTCGGCCGCCTTGCTGAGGTCGAATCTCGTTTAGGCGGCATATTTGGGATAGCGTCACATCGGTCAGATAATGGTGGGCGATTGTCGCAGCTGTGCGCTGAGCATAAGCTGTTTTTAGCCAGCACCAGTTTTAAGCATCGTTCACGTCATTGCCATACTTGTCGCCCGCCTTCTCCGAATCAGGCCTGGTCTCAGATAGACCACATGGCTGTTAGTTACAGGTGGTGTGGTTGCATTCAAGACTGTCGTTCTTATTTGCACACATTCTTGTTCTCAGAACATGCATTGGTATATTGTTGTCTTGTCCTTACTTTTGCTGAACAACGACCCCAACGACAGCAACGACTGGCTGTTGAGAAACTGGCTTTACCATCGGTAAAGCATAATTACCAAACCTTCCTTAGTGGTACTCACTCCGGAGACCCTAATAGCTACTGGACAGAAATCTCACAGGCTATTCAGAAGGCAGGTACTATAGCATGCGGTATAGGGGTACATAAGCTTGACAAACATTGGGGTTCAGAGAAACCTCTGGAGTTGTTAGAAGCCAGACGGATGGTTCCTCCTGGCAGTTCACATAAGTCTAGAAGAGATATCCGTAGGAAGCTGAAACGTAGTCTAAAGGCTTATCGTGAGGCTTAGTTATTGGAAAAAGTTAAGGAAATGGAAGTCGCTTTTGCTTCAGGGAGCACCGGCAAACTCTTTCAGCTGATCCGTGCTACTGGTCCCAGGCGACCGTCTGTCAGTGAAGCTGTCAGCGAGGCAGATGGCACACTAATTTATAATAAGTCCAGAAGGTTAGAACGTTGGGCGGAACACTTTGAGGGTTAATTTAGCTGGCCTCCTGCTTCTACCGTGTTGCCTCCACAAACTTGTGATGTAACGCCCTGGTCGATAGATTTAAAACCGCCTACTGAGACTGAGGTTCGGAATTACATCTACGCTCTTAATCGTAATAAGGCTGCTAGTTCAGATGATCTCGTGCCAGTACTTTTTAAAGAAGGTGGAGAGGTGTTAGTTGAAGCCTTGACTCAGCTGTTTCAACTTGTGTAGATGACGGAGACCATCCCTCCGGTTGTTGACCGGTTTGTATACCAGGGAAGCTGCATCAACGACGGCGGAGGTGTAGGTAATGAAATAGAGGTGCGTAATTACAAGGCTGGAAGCACTTATGGCACCAGAAAGGTATTTCTCTGAAGCTTAAGGGTCGAGTATATCAGACAACACTGAGGGCTGCATTACTTTACGGCAGCGAAGCCTGACCAATCAAGATAGAAGACTTGAACCATCTTCAGGTGTTTGACCACTGATGTCTGCGTTCAATCGCTCGTATCGGGTGGCACCAGCGAGTAAACAACGAGGAGGTTAGGAAGCGAGTGTTTGGCACTGATTGTCAAACGAATTCTTTCGTTCAGTCCGTACACTTGCAAAGATTTAGATGGTTAGGTCATGTACTAAGGATGCTAGCTAGTTGTCTGCCAAATCGAGCACTGTTTGCGAGGTGGACATATGGTGACCTGGCGTAGACAAATGAAATCGTTCACGAAGGGGTTGACAACTGTAGATCGGGTTTGTCTCCGGGGCTGGAGCCCTCGCGACTCAGAGTCGGTGGCTTGAGACATTAGGTGAGATGGTGGCTAACCGAGCTCAGTGGCATGAATGTTGTTGTTTGTCCGAATTGTCTGTGAAGTGAGTGCACTTAATGACGCGGGGCAGTGAAAGCCGTGAGGAAGCTGTCTTGCTGATGACGCCTTACTTTCACTTACAGCTCGGTTGTTTGTTTGCAAGGTGTAGGCGCCTTGATGTTATATGTCTGGATATATAGACCTAGCTATTTTTTAGTGGATTGGTCCCCTCCGTTCTCCCTTTTTTCTCCCTGCCTATACAAGGTTTGCTTTTTCTTCTTCGTGGTTGTGTGGTAGTTAAGCATCAGTGTGAACCACTAATACATTGCTGTATATGATGATGATGATGACTTATACTGTTACCTTGGCGAGGTGGTCGGGCTTGTGTGCTGTTTTGATCTTGCGGGCTATGCTGACTTGGACTCCGGTCTTTCCAGGTGCAACCTTGTCAGACAGGCTAAAGGGGAGCAGTCAGGCGAAAAGCAGTTACACTCATAGGATTGTATGTCCCACTATTGACCGCGTAGAAGTTCTTAGGTAGCAAGGCACGATCCTATGTGCATACAGCAGAACTATTTTCAAAGTTGCGGCACTGCTGTCTTCCACAGAAAGAAAACGGGAGTTAGAAAAGGTGCCCTCAGACAAAGAGCACTCCAACCGCACAACGGTTGACCGTGACCGCCGGCGTATTATCCAATACGGTCGAGAAACATCTGATATCACGCAAAAGCCCGATGTAGCTTCGAGTATATCCACTGCGGGCAGCAATACTCAGAATCAGACATCAATGTATTATTCACTGTGCCCTCGGGCTAGGCAAGCCTCTCACTGCCAAGTGAGTCAGGTTCTCGAATCATTGGCTCCGAGTAGGGTCCCCCAAGGAAACCCTGTACTTTGTTGTTTCGCAGGTCAGACGTCTGATTCAGAGGCTCGGAGTGGGGTCCCTCAAGTCAACCCCCCACTGCGGTATAAACGACCGGGACGTATCAGAAGCTACCGTTCCTCCGACAGTGACATTATTCACTGAACACGACTTCCCCCTACCATTCTACCCACCACGTCTTCTGCCTTCCATGTGACTTCGGGCGATAATTCTTTTTTAAGGTCGAGACAACTGGTAAACATTGGCGTCTTCATTGTCCGCACTCTCCGACAAGTCGGCCAGCAAGCTGCTCTGGCTAGCACTCTCACAAGCCTAGAACTTGATGTGTGCTGTGTGTCGGAGACGCGAGTCTACGATTCTAGCATAATTATACATATGAGCTCACCTCTAGATAACTGTCGATCCTAGCGGTTCTCTCTTAGGGTTTCTGGTGACGCCGAAGCTGAATTTCGTGGTCAAGCTGGAGTGGGAATCGCAATCAGTACAAGTGCAGATCAATGTTTGCTCGACTGGATCCCAGTGTTCAATCGCTTTTGCGCTGTCTGACAACCACAGAGGCATCAGTTTGGTGTCTGTTGCGTCCAAGTTACTCACTGGCCTCATTTTACGACGATTCAGTAAGCCCAGAGAAAGTCAGATACGCGAAGAACAGGCAGGATTCCAATCTCGTCGAAGGTGCGTCGATCTTATTTTTAACTTGCGACGGATCTTGGAACATCGGCACTCTCATAGGCAGCCGACGGTCGTGGTCTTTTTGGACCAAAAGACTGCTTTCGATTCAGTTGCTCGTAACGTTCTCTGGAGCTGTCTTCTTCGCAAGGGAGTTGAGATCACTGTATACTCACTCTGCAAGCCGGGTGAGAATTTATGGACAACTGTCTCGGGCGTTCATCACTTCTAGTGGTGTTCGTCAGGGGTGTCCGATTTCCCCTTCCTGTTCAATTTAGTCATGGACGACATTTTGGAGTGTGCGCTCCGCAAATCAAGTGGGCTTGGTGTTGAGCTTCTGCCTGGCGCTAGATTAACCGATCTAGAGTACGTGGACGACATTATCTTACTTAGCCCCTCTGCCGAAGACATGCAGATCATGCTGAACAAGGTGTTTGACCGGGCTGATTTGTATTAAGTGCGCTTCGCACCTTCAAAGGGCTGCTTCACGATTGGGGCATTCCCACCCCTACTTTCTTCATTGTAGGTAATCTGCTTGAGGCTGTGGACAAGTTCACATACTAGTGTAGCACTATCTCGTCAGCCTGTAGTATTGCTGTTGAGATATCAGCGAGGATAGCAAAGGCACGAGTTGCCTTTGCCAAACTGCATCATCTGTTGCGTCGAAAGGATGTTTGGTTGTCGCTAAAATGAAGGGTATACAATGCTTGTGTACGTTCTGTTTTGGTCTATGGTTCGGAAACGTGGCCTGTTCGCAAGGAGGATGTGAATAGACTTGCTGCATGTGACCATCACTGTCTCGGTCACATTAAGTGGACTGATCGCGTGAGCAATATGGCAGTTCGCCGGCGCGTATTCCGGAATGTTCGGGATGCGCGATCAATTGGTCAACTAATCACGGTACACAGCTTGCGATGGTTGGGTCACGTACTCCGTATGTCATCTGATCGATTACCGTACCGGGCATTATATACTGAGACCACCAACAGTGGGGTAAAAACACACGGTGGTCAAACAACAACGTGGTCATGAAATATGAAGACCCTGACTGCTCCACTGAGCAAAGTGGGTAGGTGTCGCCTGCCTGGATGGGGTCCTCGTGATCACTAAAACCGCTGGTTAGAGACGCTATCCGAGATGGCGGTGTGTCGCAGTCAATGGCGTACGTGTATCAATACTATTTCTAGTTCTTCCGCTTAGACTTCTTTTATTAATTTTTAAACTTTTTAGTTGCGTTTTCTTCTAGAATATTCTACGTCACTAATGAGGTGAGCGGCGGCCAGAGCCACAGTACCTTTTGATCAAGCTCACAGCTGCTAGGATGATGATGACTTCCTTTGAGGTGACAAAAAGTTAAGAGTGAAAAATACGAACACTTTTGACCGCCGATGTTTGTATTCAATCGCAAGCATCGGAATAGTACTAGTGCATAAACATTGAGAAATTTCAGAGGCAGGCTTTGGATAATAAGAAACAAATGACTTTAGTCCCCTAATCCCTGATGGCTAAACCACGTGTAATTAATGTCATACAATCACGCACCAGGCAATGCACTCAGCCCAACTTTTAGCTTATCAAGAAAATACGAGACCGTCAATCAATTTCCATGAAAAATAAAATTGGAAACAGGTGCCAGATAGTGAAGAAATGTAGGTAACGGTCACTTCTCAGTTGTCTATCCAATCTCAGATTGGAACCGTTAGGGAAGACGACGACCAACCGAGTTCGCCATTTGACTGGGTTGTATGTGAAGTAACAGCAGTCATCAAAGCGGAATGTTGAAGGCCATGAATTAGGTCAGTGAAGGGTGACGTCTAACTCCCACTCGCAACTAGGTTGTTTGTTAGGGGGGAAAAGTTGTCCTACGTTCCTGAAAGGTCGCTTGCCGCTATCTGCAGTGAAGCAACTCGATGGTATCGTGAGGTTAAAATGCAAAACCACAACAGCGCGTTAGACTATCATTCTATGGTCAATGTCCATAAATGAAATTCTTTCCGTCATGCTACTACAAACAGTTCCAAGAGGATAAAACCCAACCGACGATTGCCAATTCACGTCTTCATACGAAATGTCACACAGAGAGTGACAAAGATCAACTGAACAAGCTAAACAGAACCTACGTGTCTAACCGATGGATTTTTGACAAACTCAGTTTGTTCAACAATGTTTGCGAGGAAAAGGTGAGGTAGACCAGAATTATAATGGGCAAAAATCTGTAGAGGTAAGTGAAATACAACATGACAAGCTGAGTATTCTCGGAAAATCTTGCTAGGTGATGCTAACCTGTTATCTACCCAACTCACCAGCGTTTGACTGAAAATTTCATCTTGTGGTCCAGGTCGAACTTCTGTTTGATCAAATTTCACAACTCAACCCGGCTTTACAAGACGTGGTTCAAAACCAGGCTGGCCAACCTTGAGCATCGACACAGAGTTACGTCCACTAAACACAACACGATTCCGACTTCAAAACATATTGATGCAATTTTTGAGTTGCGATCTAATAAATATTTGATTATACTACAAATAGAACAAAGGCTCTTGCATCTAAGGATTAAGCTGATTCTATAACTCGAATGCAGGTATTATCGAATAAACCTCACCAAATTCCGTCCGGATAGTTCAGCAGACAATGCCGCCGAACTTGAACGAAACGGTGACAGTTACGTACAAACAGTACTGGAAAGTCATTTGATTGATTAATCCGCAGCGAAATCAGTCGCAACTACACGATCACAAACTTCGCAATTGTGTGTCCGCCCAAATTCCACACAAGACTGGTGTACTTCCGAAGCGAATATCACTCATGTCTAATACACCACAACACTACTACGTTTCGCAACAAAAGTCTGACAGCATCGTCGGTTCGCGGGGATGATAGCAATTAATAGATGGAAACCGCCCCATCTGCATGCAGGAAGGCATGTTCAACAGTACGAGATTGTTATGAAAACTGATGTGTGTAGTCGTTTTACTTCACTGTTTCCATTCAACTTTGCTATATAAACCCACCGGCTGCAGTACATGTTTGATGAGATACAGCGAATTGGATTCGAGAGATACACTGTGAAAAAAAAAACGTTCTGACTTCTTTTCTAAAATCTCTGCATTACACTTGGATGGTTGTGTTCAAAAGTAATACTGACTGTTACAGTTTAGATATGAAGGTTTATGAATTACAACCAATGCACTCGTATTTAGGAAACATTATTCGCCCTTTGTTTCTCATGGCTGTATGGCAGTTAAGCATAACTGTCAACCGGAAACGTAAACTGGTGGCAAAATGAATCCAAACACAAAACAGAAAGCTAACGATCCAGTAAGCGACATATGTGAGAGACCTATTGGACCATAACGCAAGCGTATGTGAGCGTGTGTTCACAGGTACACATCCTGACTAGTCAACGCGTTACTCTGCACAAGGATACGGTTATGGCTGTTTGCTGAATATACCCCGTAGTTGGCAAACAGTCGATGTGGCAGCATATCCAATAATTAGCGAACCGCCGCTGTGTAAAACATGTGATGAACTGAACAACACTTCTAACCACTAAATAAAGAACTGACAAGGAGGCAAATTAACTGCTGGAGTAAATGTCACGTCAAACGGTCAGGCAAACGTAAACTCACCATGGGAGTTAGAAAGCCGGGACAAATCACCGGCACCAGCCGTTACGCCTGTTCTGGAGACAGGTGAGACCTGACTCAAATCAGTGTATGCCGACGAATCAGCGTCTGTGTCTAAATCTTGCTCAGCGTGATTGCGCGCAACAGTAGGCAAGATGACCGGAGCTGATGCGGGGTTCGGTCGATTCATAGGTAAACCAAAGTAGTGTGCAGTGGCAGCTGCATCTACACTAGCAGAATGACGCTTGTTGGGATCCCCAACCGCAGAAAAAGAGAGTGTATGGTCATGATGTTGCTGGTGTGAGTTTGAAGCAGGATATATGACCGGGGTGTTGGTATGCGGTCCACCGGTCAGTTGGGCTGACGACTGACGCTGAAATAACAGGCAAAAAAGATTGGGGTGATATAATTTGAATTCGTCTGAGAGGAAGGAGACCGGAACGATAACCGAAAACAGGTGTGACTAGAGCGAGTTTTCAATAACCACATGCACAGCAGCCTTGATAGAACATTCGACTGGAAGGACAGTGATAACCGCGTGCAGAATCATCATCAGCATCATAGATAGCAACATATCAGTGGTTCACACTGATGCTTAACTGCCAAACAACCATGAAGAAGAAGAAAAAGGAAACCCTGTATAGGAAGAGAGAAGAAAAAAGAAGGGGACCTAACTACTAAAAATGGCTACGTCCCTAATCAAACGTACAACATTAAGGCGCCTACACCTTGCAAACAAACAACCGAGCTGTAAGTGTAGAAGAATGCATTCAATAATGCATGCAATAATGCCAACGCAACGAACAAGCAACAAACGTCTCAGAGCGAGGCCGTGAAGGGACGCACATGGTGTTCAGTGTCCGAGGATGGCTGGTGAAGGGTGCAAAACATGAGAAACAATATATTAATTGAATTGGTAGATAACCAATAGATAATTCGTTATGTTGTCGACCACATGACACTCAATGGGCGAGCGATATAATATGCCCAAGATAAAGTATAACCTTTTCGATACAGATCAAATATGTACAAAATGTGAGAAGCGCATCATCATTGTCATTATCATGAAAGCCACCATCTTTGAAATCAACACATTGAGGACAATGATGCTTACTGCCGTACAATCAAGAAGAGAGAAAACAAGCCTTACTTTATGAAAATAAAGAAAGAAGTAAGAACAGAGCACAATTTACAAAGAACTTTGGACTGTATCCATTACGTCTATACCGAATATCCGATTGTTCACTACGATCCTCATGCCAATCAAGTGTTGTATGAGTAAACAGCGCTCGGTATGAAAGACAGCTAGATAGCAACCTCAGTGTATGACCAGATCAACTTAATAGATGTCAACATAAAGATTGTGCAAATGAGTTCGCTTGACTGTCACTCATCGGTTACTTACTCGCTGATGCCAGAGCAGATGGGTGCGACGTGAATCCGACAGATGGATAAATACAAGAAGACTGCGTCTCCCATCTAAACAGTTACGTTTCGTAGCCGCAAAGTGGCATTGTCTTCACAATGCGTTACATACGTATCTCTCAAGGTTCATGAGAGTACCTCATTCCCGCGCGTGCACTCCCAAAATGACCCGGTTTGCTGAAAACTGCCGTACATTTTTAGACGCGAATACCCACTTAACTTCGTACGCAACCACCACCACTGACTGAGTTTCCCTAAAGAAAAATTAACAAATTTGATCATCTAATAGAAGATCGGTATAACTGCAGTAGCCTTGCGAAAGAACCTTCTTTTTTGAAGTTGCAAAAAACATTCCGGAATATTTATCGAAAAATGAGGTACCACCTAACGTCAATTGTGCTGTTTGGTAGGCGTCCAGCAGCAACACTTCACGGTTGCATAATTAAAAACAGGTTGCCTTACACAAATCAGAAAGCCTGCATCAGCAAACGGACCCGAATTAATTCGACCATCATAAAAGGGTCCAGACCTATGATGTCATAGTGATGGTTGGGCTTGCACATTGCATCAATCTGAAGGACCATTTTGACTGGGACTTCACTCTTTCAAATACAACCATATCAGACGAGCCAAAGATGAACAGTCGGACGAAAAGAATATGCATTCATAGGATCGTATGACGTACTACTGACCGCTCAGCAGTTCTCAGGTAGAGAAGTACGATAGTATGAGCATAGAGAACCATTTTGACAGTTGAGGCACCGCTTTCTTCCGAGTAGCAGAGAACGGGGCTAGAAAAGGTACTCTCAAACACTACATCACTCCTATCACCCAACACGGTCGAAAACCTTTCGGTATAATTTGTAAACCTCGTGTTGCGTCGAATACACCAATTGGACGTAGCGGTGATTACAATCAGACAGCACCGTCTCATTCACGGACTAGTGAGTCAGACTCAGGGTGCCCCCCCTCCCAAGAAAATCCTGTTACCTGGCAGGTCAGACCTTCGAGTCGGAGTTTCTCGGTGGTGTCCCTCAAGTCAATCCCGCTTCTTGGCATAGACGATCGGGAAGTATCAGAAGGCACCGTTGTGCTGACAGATCAGTCGAACATATATCTCCTGTGTTGTCAGTCACACCCTTTTCAAATCAAGACAACCGTAAACACTGGCGTCTTTTATGTCCGCACTCTCCGGCAAATAGGTCAGCGGACTGCTCTGACGAGCACTCCACCGAGTGTGGAACTCCATATGCGCTGTGTTCCATACACGTGCCATTACGACCCCAGCGGTGCTTTTCATTCGGGATCGTACCCGAATAATGATATCGATCAGCGGTTCTTTCTCACGATCTCTGATGACGGCCAAGGTGAATCTCGCAATCAAACTGGAGTGGAGATTGCACCTAGCCCCCAAGGATGAGCGCATCCTGCTCAATTGGATCCTAATGAATGGTCGCCTATATGCAGTCGGACTTAACACTTCAGTCAACCTGTCGGCTAAGACCAGAAAGACGCTGTTTATTTGTCATATCCACATATGCTCTAACAGAAAACGGCTCAGATGCTGTCAAGAATGCCTTCACGCTGCCCTCTTTTTGAGATAAACTAAATACTCTGGTATCACTATCACTATGAACGTCTAACTCCACGGGAGAAGTGGCTAGATGGTATCCTTAGTGTCTGGACGCGAAGTCATGACAATGGCGGTCGACTATTACAGTTGTGCTCATTTCACGAACCTTATCTACAGAGTCGCGGAATTCATCACAAACGACGGCAATGCGTCAATTGTGAACCACTCTCTGCAACTCACTCGTAGATTTAAATCAATCAGATCGCCGTCAATTATCAGTGGCGCTACTCCATCACAAAGAGTCGTTCGTTTTGGAATGACCACATTGACTTAGACAATCCTGTTGTTCGTGTGTTTGATAAAGATATCTAATAGTATCTTTTCTTTTCGACTTTGTGATGGATAATACTCTGGGAGATTCGGGGATCTCGGAGTAGAGTTTCTGCCACACAGTAAGCTGACTGATATTGGCTAAACGGATGACATTACTTAGTTTCATATACATTGAACATCACCCACAATTGATCGCAGCTGTCGCATTCCCATAGACTTTCCAGTCGGCCTCTTTCGAAAAGAAGCACTAGACTCGAGTTTCGCT
>JTDE01021393.1:54678-68178 GCA_014338405.1 Paragonimus skrjabini miyazakii | reverse complement strand
TACAGCCCTCACTGTCGTCTGATATACGCGACCCAGATATACGCGCCTCAGATTAGTAAACCTCGCCCTAGCCTTGAAAATACGCGCCTCTATTTCATTCCTTACATCTCCGCCGCCGCCGCTGATGCAGCTTCCCAGGTATACAAACCGGTCAACAACTTCCATGACTTCATTATCTAACATTGAGTCTACGTGATCACAGCAATCTTGCAGAAGCACTTTGCATTTCGAGGCTGCAAACCGCATTCCGAAGTACTTAGTAGAACGTGAAATTGTATTCAGCGTTGCTTGCACCGCATGAAAGTTGTCAAACAGCGACACCTCATCGTCAGCATAATCAAGATCAGTCAGCCTTCCACCAGGTAGGAGGTCCACGTCGCCATCTTGTGACTGCCGGAGACAATCCCCCATTATTTCGTCCATGATGAAAGTAAACAAAAATGGTGGAAGGGGACAGCCTTGACGAACGCCGCTCCTGCTGTTGAAACTGTCAGACAGCTCACCGTAAACCGTAACCTGAGCCGAAGTATGGGAGTTAAGCGCCGACAGTATGTTAACATACTTGATCAGTACAATCCTGTGTTTAAGCGACTCTAAATGTGTAGATCGATCCACCGAATCGAACGCACCTTTATAGTCGACGAATACGGCGATTGTTCGCCGGCGGTACACATGACGCTGCTCCAAAATTGGACGAAGGGTAAACATGTGATCTACACATCCCCGACCAGGACGAAACCCTGCCTGTTCTTCTCTAATGTTTAACTCCCGAACTGCAGAGTCGACGGAGTATAATGAATGCCAGAACCTTATAAATGACTGGGGTCAAACTAATTCCCCTATGGTTTTCGCAAGAGCTCCTGATACCTTTCTTGAATATAGGAACTACTATCGCGTGACTCCGGCACGGAGGGATGGTCTCCGTCATCCACACAAGTTGAAACAGCTGAGTCAAGACCTCAACTAACACCTCTCCACCTTCTTTAAAAAGTGCCGGCACGAGCTCATCTGGACCGGCAGCCTTATTGAGATTGAGAGCCGAGATGCAAATCCGAACCTCAGTCTCAGTGGGTGGTTCTAAATCTACCGACCAGGGCGTTACATCAGAAGTTTGTGAAGGCAGCACAGTAGAAGCAGAACGCCAGCTAAATTGACCCTCAAAGTGTTCCGCTGAACGCTCCAACTTTCTGGACTTATTATAGATTAGTGTGCCATCTGCCTCGCTGACAGTTTCACTGACAGACGGTCGCCTGGGACCAGTAGCACGAATCAGCTTAAAGAGTTTGCCGGTGCTCCCTGAAACAAAAGCGACTTCTATTTCCTTAGCGTTTTCCAATAACTAAGCCTCACGATAAGCCTTTAGACTACGTTTCAGCTTCCTACGGATTTCTTCTAGACTTATTATGTGAACTGCCAGGAGGAACCTTCCGTCTGGCTTCTAACAACTCCAGAGATTTCTCTGAAACCCAATGTTTGTTAAACTTATGTATCCCAGTGCCGCATGCTATAGTACCTGCTTTCTGAATAGCCTGTGAGATTTCTGTCCAGTAGCTATTAGGGTCTTCGGAGTGAGTATCACTAAGGAAGGTTTGGTACTTATGCTTTACCGATGGTAAAGCCAGTTTCTCAACAGCCAGTCGCTGATGTCTGTGGGGTCGTTGTTCAGCAGAAGTAAGGACAAAACGACAAAATACTAATGCATGTTCTGGGTCCAAGAATGTGTGCAAATAAGAACGACAGTCTTGAATGCAACCACACCACCTGTAACGAACAGCCATGTGGTCTATCTGAGACCAGGCCTGATTCGGAGAAGGCGGGCGCCAAGTATGGCAATGACGTGAACGATGCTTAAAACTAGTGCTGGCTAAAAACAGCTTATGCTCAGCGCACAGCTGCAACAATCGCCCACCATTATTTGACCGATGTGACGCTATCCCAAATATGCCACCTAAACGAGATTCGGCCTCACCAAGGCGGCCGATCTAAGCATTCATATCTCCGGCTAGAACGACAGTATCAGAGCCACGTGTCGACCGAAGGAGAGCAGCCAGATCCGAGTAAAATGCGTCCTTGACGCCCACGTCACTACAGTCAGTAGGAGCGTAAGCAGACACAATAAATAAATTTCTGAAAGTCTCGCGTCTAGAGCTGGCCTCAACAGAACCTGCCAAGCGGACAGCACAAAGTCTATTATTAACAGGAATCCAATCTATCAATGCGGCTGCGGCCGTCGTGCTAAGGACTATACCTACTGCAGCTTGACCTATGACGGCGGCTGTGGAGCCACCCGAAGTGTATAACCAGTATCGGGTAGACAATGCGGGTGCTGTTAGTTCCATACGCTGAGTACTGTCCTGGATTTTAGTCTCAGAAATGCAGCAGATATGACATTCAACGAGTCAAGCGTTTGTGCTAGAGCGGTCTGTTGACATATCTGCTTTAGAGTACAACGGCTGAAAGGATCTACATTAATTCACATTCTAGGTCTAAGCAAGGGACGAGGGAGGCCTGAGGCCGGATTTTAAAAGATAACGGGATTTATTGGAATAGTAGTACTGTGATTAGCTATAGTTACCGTGGGACCTGCAATGTGATCACTAGCAATGGAAGTGGGAAGGCACCCGAGGGATAAACTTGATGGGTCAGTAGGGGAGGGTTCAGTGGCAGCACTTTTTTTCGCTTGCTTTATGCAATAGACAGGGCGAGACGACCGATGCAGTGTGGAGTTATGGGTGTTGCGAATATTCATAATTGTACGTGAGCTGATATTCTGCCAATTTGCTCAGATCTAGACAGGAGAACGGCTGGGATCCGCAACCAAAGGCCTGTACCACAAGCAGCAGGTGAACGGCAGTCTATGTGCACTCGTACTTTTTCCGGAAAAAGATGTCAACCATATTCCAACCCCCAACCTGAAGGACCGGGAGACTGCAGTTTGTCAAACCTGTATCTATTGCTCTGCCTGGTACGAGTGACCCCGTCCGGTTTAGCCTAATAAGCCGTTGAGATGAGCAAGACATCACGGCACGTCATCGTCAGGGTAGATGTGGCAGTTCGCGCTAAAACAACCATCTCAGTACTCAAACACCAAACATCAAAGTGGGCACACCATGGAAACTAACAACAGAGTTTTTAAAGAATGTAAGACATCATCAGCTATGCAACTCCCACGCGACCTTCACCGCTGCGCGTCATTAAATTCACAACTCAGCCAAACAACAACATTCACGGCCACTGTGCCCGATTAGTAGCAATTTCACCTAACGTCTCCAGCCATCGACTCTGTGAGTTGCTAGGGGCACAACCTGGGAGACGAATCCGTTCCAAACGACTTCGCTTCCTGGTAACGCCACACATCTTACAGTAGGTGTTTCCTTCCCATTGTTGAACTGGACCTGTCTGATAACAACATCCTGTAATATTACTAACCGTACTAGTGATAGTAATCCTAACAATTGCGAATCACACGTGAGTTCTTTCGATGAGGGTAGCATAAATGGCTTTCGTGTTCAATAAACCGAATATAGCCGAGAATTACAAAAGACGAATTTATCGAGTAAAAAGTCAAACACTTACATGGTCCTTTTCCTGGGTTAACGCGAGCGCAACCGTCTCCAGCATGGCTGTTCGTGAAGTCAAACGAGCCAGTTCCTCAGCGATGCTATGAGGCCTTGCTTTTCTTTTTGATTTTGTCTGATCCCGAATGCGGTACATTGCAGACCTAGATACAGGATGATTATCCACAGAGCCGTTCAACGTGTAGTTTGTCCCATTCGCAGCGTAAAAAGACAATAGTCCACTGTGACTGGATTCGTCTTCGGTGGCGGAATATTCAGAAGAGCCTGTAGACTGTACACCATTCCCGCGAACGGTAACGCCTTCGGATAAATGTTTACGATGGCTGACAGCGCGAGCAGTCTCTAGCCAGTGTTCAACCGAGTTATTACTAAGACCCTTCTCGACTGGATGTGCCATTCCGTTGGGTTGGTCGAAGCCATTTTTGAACGGGGCTCGTTTTGGTGATTCAATTTGGTTTCGGCGAATGCTTTCTACCAGACTTCTGGTTGTCATGAGCTCACGTTGTAAATCCGCATTTCTATCGGATAGTAGATCACGATCAGCCGTAATTCTTTCCAGCTCGTTTGTGACTTCAAGCAACTTACGCTGAAATTAAAAACAGTGCATACACCCAAGCGCTAGCAGAACTTTTAAGCTAATAGTCAACCAGATATACTAAATGAATGCCAACAACTGGTAACTCAAAATAAAGCCACTTGGAACAACAATCATAGGCTCGTTTCTAATTAGAAGGTGGTTGTGCCACACTAGATGATGGGTCAGGCTACCCAAAGCTAGACGGTCACGGTCGAAACAACAGGAGCTAGAATAGTCGTAAAGGATTGACCGTCTGCGTCGTTATCTCAGACCGATAGGACCAGTATCGATAAACCGCAGTTCTCCAAGCACATTTTTCGAGTGTACGTAGCATTAGTAAGACAAAATTGTATACCCGGACGTTTATTGAACACAGATTTACGTTTGGTTACGCTTCAAAACAAAACATGATACAACAGTGTCATTCACAGGTTCACCAAGCCTAGACACATTATGTACGCATGTGTGCACACACAGATATCGGTTTGGACAAACGAGCTGCAGTCTCTTAAGATGAAAGCCAAATGCTCGGAAGGCGAAGCACTGGTTGTAATCGACAGAATGTTCACCTTAAAATCCTCCCGTTCTATCTCGAATTTTTTTCGAACTATTTCGATTTGCGCGGCCGTGGCCGAGGCTTCCGAACGAGATTGACTAATCTGTGGCAACAGCTCGGCTCGTAATGCTTCCAACTCGGCGGCATGCTGGATTCGTAGGCGAGTTAAGTGCTCCTCGATCGCACGATCTTTGCGTTCCGCAATCGCCCAATTCTCTTGTGCCCGAGTGCACAGGATAGTTTGTTGTTGTAATGCAGACTCGGTCAACGCCAATTTTTGTTGCTGCACAGAACACAAAATACAAGTTTGCATAAACAAATACACGTATGCATAATGTTAGCTCAACATGAAATAAGCAACAATAATCAATGGAATACAGGAAAAACACACCAGAAAGTAGGCATCACATAGTGAAACATGAAAGTTGAGTACAAAGCTACCACAAACAAAATATAGCTGTTTAGGACAGCTCCAACTGAATGCGTTCAATGAATCTTAGTCCAGTTACCATGGCAACCGGCCACAAACACACCCGGACAAATGCGCCATAAGCTATCAGTTAAGCATACCCAAAGAAGAATGATGATAAACAACACTGTAAAAATACCCGGGTTGTTAGATTTCTAAGGAAACGAGATCAATTTGAGAAGCTTAGGTTACATTAGCTATTCAAACTGAAATACAGAGAACAATCAACATTTGAAATGTAGTTCCGTTGGGCAAACATATTAGGCTTGTTACAAGCAGTACATGAAATGCAAGTCCCAGTTAATAAGGAAAACTAACTGATAAGTCACCTCAGGAAGGTCTTTATGCAAAAGTTACCCATGAAATAAGCGGTATCTGAAGAATGAGCATCATCACTATCACTTCTAATTTTGGCTGGAATTGCTTTCGGACAAAATAATAAGCCAGTAGATGTAAAAAGAAAACGGAACAAAATAATGAGAAGTCAACGATCTTACAGATATGAGCCCGCTATTGTGTATGGTAAGCCACCTAGTCAGTGATGTGGAGGGTTACGAACTCCCCAAACTGGTGGGCGGGACCTACTGATCTCGCTTAGCAAGGCGTTAAAAGCTACCATAACCCGTGGTCATGCCATCGACTGTCTACCTTGTAGTTTCTTACAACTGCCAGTAATCGCGACAGGTGCATCGAGGGCATCTGGCGTACGTGATTAAACCAGCTCAGACGATACAATTTCATCACCTTAAAAATCGGTCGTGAAATTGAACAATTCCGGTTGATCAACTCGCTTGACATCGACGAACTGGCGAAGACAACGATGATAGATCAGCGAAGGTCTATATACATCATCCACACGAATGGATGAAGTCTCTAATTTGTGATAGGAAACGGAAAGTATACACTATAAAACCTCCGGTCAACAGATAATGAGACGTCATTGCGAAGCCGTAAACAACGAAGGTTAGCAAATACATCACGTTTCTTTGCTGTCCTGATGGACACTTCGTCAACAATATTAGGAACTGATAAGATAACACTAAACGGGATACTGAAGAGACCAACAGCATCAACCGGCTTATCTACAACAGAAGGAATACGATTACGGCCAACCTAATCATACAATAAATGTTTGTACACTTTGCATCGTCAAATTGTACGAACGGATAACCGAGCAACGTCTACAAGTTGTGTGTAGGCTGAATGCAGAGAAAGAAACTTGGACATTTAAAAACGACTTACATCATACTTCCGATATATCGTGAAACCATTCAGTCGCTGGAAATGGACAAAACTGATGGGAAACACGACATCTTAAAAAAAATACCTGGACGCTAATGGTGCTAGAGTCGATTAACAACCGGTCAACGCAACATCTGAACTTGTTCACAGTTGGTGTACAATAAGCAGCCAAAGGGTGATTTAAACAGGTATACAGCTGGACCATAGAAAGCTGGTCTTTGTTTAGTAGAGCCAAATATGATATGATGCATTTCTGTCATTCAAGCTGTACAGATTACTTTCGGAGAAATGAAAAATTGAGTAACGCTATACGTGAATACGATTTGGGAACATTTACCTCAAATGAATTTAGTCTGTCTCCTAACAAAAGAGCTCACTTGGTATTTGGGTTGCTCACCAGACTGTTTGGATGACTTCTCTCAGACTGCTTCGCTAGTATGCTCGATAGCCCCCATCTTTAGCCAAATATTGAGGTTCGTTTTAGTGAGTTCATAAAAAATATTATTGTTACTGAGAAGATATAACGTTTAGCTACAAAATAGGTTTCAACGTTACGTTTTCTAATCTACTCAAATAGGTTGCATAACCTTGGCCAGTGCTCAGTGGGCTACCGGTATATTACAAAAGACTAGAACTTGCTACAAGGGATCATATATCAGACCCATTATCCCTTAGAAGGAATACTTGTACCTAGCGAAAATAGCCAGCTTAAGGGTAACTCGCTAAAGTTACATCGTCAAGTAAGTTGTTTGACTTGTAAAAAAACACTCTTCAGAGTACATACGTATACAGCCTAGAACAACCTACCACAGTCTGTCATTGGTACGTCGTCGGCAATTGAAATCAAGCGCACACTTGACGTACGTATTCAGGACATCAAACCGAGTCTTCGGATATCTTGATTATCAAAATCAATGCGGTAGATTGAAGATACTGTCGACATCTTACCGCTTGTCAACTGTTGTTTGGTCCTTGTTGTTGGTCCTTTCTTACTAGACTGTCCGACAAGCATTTATAAACTTCCCCTAATTCGTACATTTCTTATGAATCCTATATTCAATATACAACAGTTTGCTCTAAATCACATATCAAATGTATAAAAATATACCGAAACAAGTTAGCTCACCAAGTCACTGTTTAACTGTTCGAACTGTTGTGCATACAAGTTGGCCTCGGATAACTCATCATGCAAACGCACAAGCTCGTCTGACAGTCCACGACGATCGGCTGCCAGAGCTTCGTAAGCAGTATGAGACATATCACATGGGGGTGACAGATCCTCGTCCGGACCGTCTGGTGATACGTCCTCATTAAGATGTTCTAGAGATTCCGCCGCGAGCACGGTAAGTGGGAGGCTGGCAAATGAGTCATTCGCCTGTATGCCGATATCCTCCTGTTAGATGGAGAAAAGGATCTATCTGTAATTCGTTGCAAGTGTCAATCAATTCCAAACTAAATGTAGTACATCGCGCGTACATGAACCGTTGAATGCATGGCGGTTTGTAGTGCCTAGCCAGCACAGATAACGCATACACACGTTACATGTGAATTGTCTTCAAGACGCTCAGACTTGCATTTTCACGGACGTGCACTGGCGGATGAGGAAATTTGTTAATGTTACAAGAGTTTGGGAAATCGTTGGTTGCGTCATCTTTGATGAACCTCGAACCTCCACATAATCATTACTTTTTACTCTATTTTGTATATGACCTAAATTGGTTAGCCTGGCTCAATGAATTCACATCAGATCATGCTGATCAACAAGAACCAAATGTTTGGTTGTAGATGGTAACATGGAGAACTGACTGACGAATTGTGATTTCGAATTAGGAAATTGGATGAAACAGAGGGCATATGGAGAGTGCAAGGTAACGGTTCCATGTTGATGTGAGTATTTCAGCAATAGTGAGCGATGACAGATCAGTTCATGCATGAACTGTTGACTGAAGGAACTGAACTAACTACAACAGTTACTTTCAGTTTTCGAGTTGAAATCAAATCAAGAAATTGCTTTATGCATCTCGGGAGTTGAATACTCAGCATTGTAAAGTGACGGGATACTTGACGTATACCTTTATAGAGTTAACTGAGCTTTCTGTCAATACTAATTGCTTACCACAGTTTACTTGATCATTTGGTAAAATATTTCGAAATCGCCTTGATCGAACGGTCGTGTCATCTATTTTGTCAACAACATATAAATAAGGGCTGGTGAAGTACTGTTCGCCAGAGATCGAACAAACCGGTATGCGAAAACGAAAATAATCCCCAATATCGAGAAAAGTCAGACCGATTACCAATCTAATAGTTGCATGGAAGCGATAGAAAAAAATGGGAAAGTGGTATACATAGAACTTGTGGTCAAGCGCTTAGCAGCTTCGATTCGTAGTGTGAAGAGTTGCCGGTTTCGAACTTGATCAGATCGCCTTTGTTTGACGAGTCTACGTAGTGAGGTAATTCGACAGTAACATACAAGGATGAAAACGTTATTAACTTCTGGACAAACACACACGGCCAGAGAAATATTCGTTTCTTGTCCGACAATATACCCAACACGATAGAAACGTGTTGAGTAGGGCGGACTAATGAAAGACATGCGCATAGAAACCGGGAGGGAAATTGTGAATGGATGAATGACGAACGTTTACCGAAGGTCATGTGCGCAGCGGTTATGGAGACTCCTCAAGCACCAACAAATTTCGTAGATGAATAGTTATTATGCTGCTGAACGCTGGAAAATGTGCAGTAAGACTAAGTACTTTACATACACATCTAAATCAAGCAGAATGAGTGCAGTGGACTGTCATGTCCATTTTTTTTGTGTGTCTAACTTTATATGCGAGATAGACAAAGTCAATAGCCTGAATCGGAGCTACCTAGAAGATGGTAGCTTAGGTTTGAGCAACTGGTTAACATCGAGTTCACGAGGTTATACCGTGCATTCTGAAAACCTGACACTGCAAAATATGAGGTAGCCCATTCACGACACAAGTTTATATGAAACCACATGCCTTCCATGTGGTGAAAATGGGCTAGCCTGGTCAATGATAGTTGCAGCTTAGAAACTTAGTAGATAGTTGAATACTAATGCTCCAGTTACACAGTTTAATAGAAAGGCACTCATCATCATACGCAAGTGAATAAACTAGTTACTGCTGAAACGTTCGCGTAAAGTAGGAAGTGAATGATTCAAACAAATGAAAATAGTACGAAAAGAATCCGCATGAAATATGACTGTGATATTAACTATGGCAGAGCTAAACAACGTACACCACAATGATTTGCGATCATACGGCTACAGATAATAAAAAGATTTCATGTGTGCATGCATGTGTATGAATTTACACATCGGAAATGGTTGATAAAGTGTGTGCGCACAACAGATTCAGAGAGTTAATTTACTATCGCGGTGTATTGAGACAATGAAGATTGATTAAAAATAAAAGGCGTCCATGATCGAAAACGAATCGTACTGTATTTAGATTCACATACAATGCGGTCAACGATAAGTGAGATTTCGATTGAACAAAGACCCGTGTGTTGATGCTCCAAATCGAACAGATAACGAAACTGACAGGGGAAAATGGAACTGACGTTGTATGTAGTAAACTAGTTAGCACAGATCCAACTCTAACGAAATCGACGTCCCTAGAAACTGCAACTAGATTAAATGACATAGCCTGGGTATAGTGGTAAATATGTGACTCCGAGGGTCTACTGGAACCACATGAGAACCTACTTTACTTCCTAATGTAAACGGTGGAAAAAACAGTAGACGAAACGAGAAAGTGAAACAGATAATTTCAAAGGATCAGTGCGATTCGTTCGAAAACAACTACTGAAGCCCTGAGAATAGGAAAATATCGAGCAACGCTCGTTCACAGGAATATGATCAACAGCCAATTACGACAGAAAGAACAGGTACTCAGGGTGAATAAGAACGTCGATCAATAAACAGATGGCGGATTGCATGTGTGTTAACATTTACGCCATCACCATTGCAAGTTAGACTGATTACAGACCAGAGGAGGTTTAGCGTCTACATGGGCTTTCCCCAAGCCCAAAGGTCAATGGTTCTTACTGATCTCCACAACGATTAACACTCAGAACCACTGCATTTAACCGCCTCCTAGCAAATTGGTAGAGGATACAAAAAGCATAACTCAAAACAAATGAAGACAGTCAGAGATGCAACAAAGTCATTGTAATCATCACGGACAATAATATATGTGGTTCTAGCTGAAACTTACCTGAAGAAAAAAAGCGAGCTTTAGTCAATAAAAAAGAAGAGAGGGGATACGACTCAACGACCAAGCAAACAGGCCTGTACTTAAACATTCGACATCAAAGTGTCTACACCTTGAAGACATGCAACCAAATTTTCAGTGGTAGTAAGGCTCTGTTAGCAAATCAGCACCCGCCTCATTAAATACAATCACAACTCAGAAAATTCGACCGAACAACGACAACATTCACAATACTGAGCCCGATAATCCGACAATGCACCAAAAATATCCAGCTATTAACGCTGCGAGACGAACAGGACCTAAGGAGGCCAAAATTTTGGTGAACAACTTTATTTCACTAGGCCAGACCATCATTGAACAGAACTCGTTTGACAATCACTACCAAATACCCGCATCCTAACCTCCTTATTGCTTACTCGTTGGTGCTATACGATGCGAGTGATCGAACGCAGACATCAACGGTCAAACGCCTGAAACAGACAGATCAACAGGAAGCGTTCGGACGGACGTTAGACACGTTGAATGTCGGTGACTGCTGCATCTTAGAGATAAGAATGGTCGACAGTAGTGAACGTACGGAACTAACCCGATAGTGGCTATAAACTTCGGGTGATTGCACGGCGGTCGGGTCGCCAGGCTGGATTAGGTATAGTCCTCAGCACGACCTGGCGCAGACAAACGAAATCGTTCACGAAGAAGATGACCATTGTAGATCGGGTTCTTCTCCCGGGCTGAGGCCCTCGCGACTCACAGAGTCTGTGGCTTGAAACCTTATGTGAGATGACAGTTAATCGGGCTCGGAGTTTGAATGTTGTCGTTGTTTGGTCGAGTTGTCTGTGAAGTGAGTGCGTTTAATGACGCGGGGCAGTAAAAACTGTGAAGAAGCTGTGTTGTTAATGACGGCTTACTTTCACTTACAGCTTGGTCGTGTGTTTACACGGTGTAGTAAGCACTTTGATGTTGTGTTTGAATATGGACTAGCTATTTTTAGTAGTTAGGTCCCCTTTCCGTCCCTTTCTTTTTTTCTTTTCTCTTCCTATACAAGGTTTGTTTCTTTTCCCTCCGTGGCTGTGTGACAGTTAAGCATCAATGTGAACCACTGATTTATTGCTGTCTATGATGATGATGACGACGGCCATAACCGTAGGCAATAGACTGCGTTGTCCGATGGTAAAATAGTGCCTGATACTGATTTACTAATATCACTACTCAACCACGCAAAATGATATCCACATGCTCATTTTGTAGTACGACCGATGTATAATGTTCGACATGAGCAAACAAATGAGATCACATCAAATAAAGTTGTAGAGCAAGGAAGTTTGACTTTGAGGTGTGAAATGATAACAAGGATTGAACAGGCACAATTGGGCTATGAAGTAAGCTGTCGTAACTGCATAATTAGGCTTCGATGTGGCCACTTCAGCCATCGTTGTTTAAATGGAAAAGGAGACTAGGAAAGGCATATGTCTAATTTAAGCAGCTCGACCACTAACACTGTATTCAACAGGAAACGTCGCTCAGCATGAAAGTCCACCTTGTCTCGTAAAATACCAGTGGCGCACATCTTTGATCTCTAGATGGAACGAGAATGACAAAACAAATGTAGTGATCATTCCAATCCTGTTTCGTGTGAATTTTATGTTAGGTCGAACCACTTTCTCTCATAATTAACACCGAGAACGCCTGACTGCTGATCACAGGCCACTGAGTGAATTCAGGGTTGTTGTTATAGACAGGAATTTGTAACTCGCCAATGCTAAGTGCAGTCTGCTCGGCTGGTGTCCTGATGATCACTCAGATTGCTGGCTACAAACGCTGTTCGAGATGATAACGTGTCGCAATCACACGGCGGCCTAAGCGACAGTACTGTCTGGTCAGGCTCAAATCTATTGTAAAGGAATGAATGAGCGTGATGAACAAACAGGGAAAGTACGCTTTGTTCGTTATTTTACCTATAGATGAAATTTGAAAATACTATAGGTAAGCTACAACTTGCTGAAAAAGTGAACCGAAAAGATTATTGAGATGGAGTTTTCGGCTCATGTCTACTGAAGAAGTTTGCTCACACATGATCTAATGGATCCATCGCAGTTTTCACACGGTTTAGCTACTAAGCCTTAGGCAAACAGTAACTGATACAACTGATGAGGTGATAGAATGTGATAGAAGAGAACAAGCGACTAGTGACATCATTCACACACACACAGATTATCTACCTGGTCGGGTTTTTGCCTGTACGACGTAATTTCCATCTCTAGTTCGCAGTCTCTGTGTAGCCTGATCAAGCAGCTGCTTTGAAGAGTTGAGTTCCGAATCTGCGCGTATCTGGACGTGAGAAAAAAAAGAAGCCCATCATCACCGGCATCTTTCTAGACAAGGTGAAACGAATGTGTAATTATCATAAAATCATGAAAAAAAGAAGTCAGTACCAACTTAGGCATGAAAAGAGGTAAGAAGGACGGAACTAACTTCGTAGCCAAACACAAACAATCAACAGCAAAGTAATCTGTTTGGAAAAAGGCACTTTTTCCCAAAAAATCGTATTATTTGCAAGGAAAATGGATTTCTTCATTTTCTGGGAACTAGAAAGCCCGCCAGAATTCAGGAACGTCCGAGAACTTGCGCTCGCTTCTTACTGGTCCATTCGGCGACCTAGGCCCAAGGCCACCGCAAACCTATAAGTACAGTTGCTGTAAACCACAATTTTGCCTTCGGGCTGAGCAGTGAATAAAGCTCGTTTGAAGGCCGTCTTTTTCCTTACTTGTTAGGAGGTTCTAAGCTGCGAGAGTTGGAATCCGATATTTGCGCTCTAATTTTCGTAACGTTTT
>JTDE01021393.1:17770-38467 GCA_014338405.1 Paragonimus skrjabini miyazakii | reverse complement strand
GAGCGAAACTCGAGTCTAGTGTTTCTTTTCGAATGGGGCCGACTGGAAAGTCTATATGAATGTGACAGCTGCGATCAATTGTGGGTGATGTTCAATCTATATGAAAACCAAAATCCCCTACCACTCAGATACAAGTCTGTTGGTTAGCGCATGCACTGCGTTTGAAACAACAGACCACTGGTGTGAAAGGTTGCTTACGTAGGGCAATTCCAGATTCCTAATTGAAAGTTCAAGAACAGGGTGAATAAACGCACAGACATGGCGAAACCCGTAATATTAGGCATAACAAACAGTTAGGATGCAGCCAGAATTGCCAGCTGAGAACGATGAGCTATTAGAAACAACATTGTTTGAGAACCAAGCATCCTGAATACAGACTGACGGGTAAACCTAACGAATAACACACGTGAGTCAAGTAAACTCAAGTCAAACGCGTAATTAACAAAAGGTTCCTAATAATCATTGGAAAGATGATGGGCTAGCGAACAAACCTGAGGACAAGAGACATGACTGCGTCCCACGACCTACCGCTACGTTCTACACCATTTGCAGTGATAGATACATAAGATTTCCACACAAAAATCATGTGAGAACACACGAAAAAACGAAAGCAAACTCCTGATTAATAAAGAGCAAGAAAGGGGAGACACAATGTACAAAATTTCCGGAAGTCTACACTAATTCAGCCGAAACGGGAGATCGAAAATAAACGATTCAGTACCCCCACAAGGCTTTTTGGGCTTTCACTGATGGAAACGGATAAAACCAATCATTCGAGTTCCATTTGTCATGAACAAATGTAGCAGGAAAGTTTTTAAACGATACAACAGACTCTCTCAGACTCAGGAAACGGATTAAACGCAAAGTGAAATCAAGAGTTCCAACCTGTGATCGCCCGGGTACAGAAATGGAACCAACATGCAGTGTACTGGAGTTGTTGATTTAGCGGGTAATCTAGAAAACACTGGTTGAATAGTCAGTGTGTTTTAAATAACAAAGCAAGAAGAGGAAAATAACAAGATGAATTCATCTGGTGGCATCAACGACGGAGTGAGTTTTGCAAACGAAAGTACGCACATCCATTGTGCGACGAATGCTGTATTGACGTATACACGACGCTTCAAAACGAGATCCGGCAACGAAACCACACTAGATCAACAGATTGAGGGAACAGCGGAAACTATACTCGTCCATTGTCCGATGTTATCAACGGGTTGTCAGAGACATGGACCGCAAGCTAAGAAACACCAAATACGTACAAGTAGTCGATCATTTGATATCAGTGTGTACAGAAACGGTTAGGTCCATGAATGTCCCACTAGAGATATATGGTTAAGGTGAACAGCCGGCAAACTTTATATTATTCATTTTGTGTATAATCACTTTCTCAGACTGTTTCTCCCGTACCGTGGTAAGTACTCAGTTTCTACGCGCAGTTAATCAATTCATCTGAATTCAAACAAGTGTGTGCCCCCGTAATGCCGTTGTGTATGTACCACCTTACAGTCCAGAAACGGTATTTCGATTTCAGCTCTTGAGATTCATCTCATCATCACCATAGACAGCAATACATCAGTGGTTCACACTGATGCTTAATTGCCACACAACCACGAAGAAAAAGCAAACCCTGTATAGGAAGAGAGAAGAAAAAAGGGAAGGGGAAGAGACCTAATCACTAAAAAATAGCTACGTCTACATTCAAACACACAACATCAAGGCGTCCACACCTTGCAAACAAACAACCGAGCTGTAAGTGAAAGTAAGGCGTCATCAGCAAAACAGCTTCCTTACGGCTTTCACTGCTCCGCGTCATTAAGTGCACTCACTTCACAGATAACTCGGACAAAAAACGACAACAACCACTGAGCTCGGTTAGCCACCATCTCACTCAAAGTTTCAAGCTACCGATTCCGTGAGTCGCGAGGGCTCCAGCCCCGGAGACGAACCCGACCTACAGTAGCCAACCCTTTCGTGAACGATTTCATTTGTTTACGTCAGGTTATCATATGTCCACCTCGCACCTTGCGCCAAACGACCGCAGCGTTGGCAAACAGTGCTCGAGGTGGCAGACGAGTAGCTGGCATCCTTAGTACATGACCTAACCATCTTAGTCTTTGCAAATCTAGTGACTGAACGAAAGAACTCGTTTGACAATCAGTGCCAAACACCCGCTCCCTAACCTCCTCGTTGCTTAGTCGCTGGTGCCACCCGATACGAGCGATTGAACGCAAACATTGGTGGTAAATACCTGGAGGCGGTTCACGTCCTCTACTCTGATCGGTCATGTTTCGCTGCCGTAAATTAATACAGCTCTCACTGTTGTCTGATATACGCGACCCTTACACTTCAGGTGATTCAGATTAGCGAACACCTTCCTACCCTTGAAAATAAGCGCCTCTATTTCATTACTTACACCTCCGCCGCCGCCGCTGATGCAGCTTCCTAGGTATACAAACCGGTCAACAACTTCCATGATTTCATTATCTAACATCAAATCGACGTAACCACAGCAATCTTGCAGAAGCACTTTGCATTTCGAGGCAGCAAAGCGCATTCCGAAGTACTTAGCAGAACGTGAAATTGCGTTTAGCGTTGCTTGCGCCGCATGAAAGTTGTCAAACAGCAACACCTCATCGTCAGCATAATCAAGATCAGTCAGCCTTCCACCAGGTAGGAGGTCTACGTCGGCCGGAAACAATCCTCCATTATTTCGTCCATGACGAACTTGAACAAAAATGGTGAAAGAGGACAGCCTTGACGAACGCCGCTCCTGGTGCTGAAACTGTCTGACAGCTCACCGTAAACCCTAACCTGAGCCGAAGTATGGGAGTAAAGCGCCGACAGTATGTTCACATACTTGGTCGGTACACCCCTGCGTTTAAGCGGCTCTAAAAATGTAGATCGATCCACCGAATCGAACGCACCCTTATAGTCGAGAAATACGGCAATTGTCGGCCGGCGGTATACATGACGCTGCTCCAAAATTTGACGAAGGGTAAAAATGTGATCTATACATCTCCGTCCAGGACGAAAACCTGCCTGTTCTTCTCTAATGTTTAACTCCAGAACTGCAGTGAGTCGACGGAGTATAATGGATGCCAGAACCCTAGAAAGGACTGGGGTCAAACTAATTCCTCTATGGTTTTCGCAAGAGCTCCCGATACCTTTCTTGAATATAGGAACTATTATCGCGTGACTCCAGCACGGAGGGATGGTCTCCGTCATCTACACAAGGCCTCGACTAACACCTCTCCACCTTCTTTGAAAAGTGCCGGCACGAGATCATCTGGACCAGCAGCCCTATTACGATTGAGAGCCGAGATGCAATTGCGAACCTCAGTCTTAGTGGGTAGTTCTAAATCTACCGACCAGGGCGTTACATCAGAAGTTTGTAGAGGCAGCCCAATAAACAATAGTCGGAACTCATTTCACGCTATTTTGACTTACCCACTAAATCTCACCATCCAGTCCTCGTTTCCTACCATTCCACATGGAAGGGAACTGAAATGAACACGACAAAACATCCCCCGATTTCGCTGATTACATCGTTTCCATTTTACACTATTACGATTGGACGCGTGTCACAGAGAGATGCTAACCGTTTTGTTGTTATGACCGACTGATCGTAAGTAAGAAAGTGGTCAGTTGTGGGGTGTATAATCATGAGAACACGACCGTTCATAGGGACGATACAGCGGTAAGGTGTTTTGAGGCTGACAGTTGGCAGAAAGCAGTCCACAAGGAAATAAGTACACACAGATAAATGTATGATTCGTTTGCTTAAGTGATGTATCGTCTACGTATGAAGACAGGCGTGTGTGACGACGGCCGACAGCTGTGCAAACGTCTAATGCGGTGCGACAAGGTTCTCTGTCCGTTAGTCGGCTATTGTGGTCCCAGGCAGCCTAAAGTTGGAACAGGACCAACGGAATGGGTAGACATACGCGCGCGAAGAAGCTGAACAAAAAACAAACCAGTGAGTCAGATTACTATTGACAGTTGACCCGTACAGTGGGGACGGACATAATGCGATACAGACCGGCAATGAATAATGAGGGAAAAACGGACAGTACGATGAACGAAAAATAGGTTGTCTTATTTTATCGTGCTGTTTGGTTACTTGGATAGGTGAAAGGACGGTCTGGAAAGAGTCTTGAAAGTAAGTTTCAAATGCGACTAGCTAAATCGGATTTGAAGGTCTAAGTAGTTACAATGAGCTTTATTCAACGAAGTGGACGGCGTTAGGTTAAATACAACAAAGACGTTGTAAACTTAGCGCGAGCTGAACAAACGAAATGGTTGAAGCATTGCATATCAACTTGATTAGTTCTTATGCCAATAAAAAACCGAGTCACAATGAAGATAAAGCGGCTAAATCATGAATGAAAGACAAAAGTTGAAGTGAGCGTTTTCAATAAATAAGGCGAGCTATGAATGACATAATCTAAAATAGAAAAAAAGAGGATGTATCACAAATGACCTTCCCAATTCACGCCACAATGCGGTAGAAGCTCCATAAAGAAACATAGGAGAATGTGACAGAAATTGCAATTCCGTCATGCATACTTCCGGAATAGACGTCTAAAAAATGAGCACCAGCATTGTGCACTCACGAACAATTTGAGACATTTTGCAGCAATTACAGCCCTGAAGAACCTACCAGAATGGATGGGATGGTTCTCGGACGCACACAGACTCCAAACTTTATAAACTATGTGTCCCAATCTGACTGTAACGTTATTTTATGATCTATATCCAACGATCGTTCACCCTTGAAAGGTAGCAGAACACCAAATCTGTGCACACTTCACTCAAACGACAGTGAAGATTTCCGCACAGTGGCAATCTTTAAATGAAACGGATGAGGTTAGACTTAGTATAGCCTCTTATGTACAGTAATGAACAAAAACAGATCCTCTCAAAACCTTTTCAGTACAGTCTGTCGACCTCATAGTATGCGTAAGTGAATGAAAACCCAAAATGCATTGCTCACAAGCTCTGGGAACTCAAAAAATCTTGTGATCTGTTAAGCGCACGGTTGGACAGAGTGAATGTATATTGCCTTTTGCATTTAGTTTTTCTATTCCGCTAAAAAATGCTTGTGATGGCTTACTTACACCGACTCACACCTGTCAGTGGAACAATTACCACAGAGATCGCCGAAAGTTGCGTAAAACCGCGTGATGATCAAGCAACAACGCGGTCACACCATGTAAAGAACCCGACCGTTGCATTAAGTGAAGTGAGTAGGTATCGCCTGTCTAGTTGAGATCCTTGTGATCACTCAAATCACTAGCTAGAAATGCCATCAACGACAGGAATGTGCGTTAGTCAACGGCGTACCTGCATCCAGGTTATTCCACGTCGCTGTTGAGTTGAAGGGCGGCTCGAATCACTGTCTGCACCTTCTGGTCAGGCTCACAACCACCGTGAATGAAGAAATGAATGAAACTAACTGGGTTCCACAGAGTCAATCAGATTCGGAAATTTAACATCTTGACGTCCCAAGTTAAACACAACCCACAAGTGATCGCAGCTGTCGCATCCCCATAGAATTTCCAGTCGGCCCATTTTGAAAAGAGACACTAGACTCGAGTTTCGCTCTGATTTGAACTCGTCAGTAGTGCATATCCTCGCAACGGCCGGGACTAGAACTCCGGCCACGCTGTTCATGAGACAACCGTGTTTACTACTGCGCCATTGACCTCACATTAGGCACGACTGAAGTATCATATGTGAACGCTCAACCACTCTCGCTTGTGAGTAATGATCAGGTTGCCCGATCGTCTCGATAAGAGACAGTTACTGTCCGTTAACTCCAATCGATAACCCCGCGATTAGGACTTCCTAGACAGGTCGAAATCTCCGACCTCACTAAACCTGCTAGGCAATATTTTAGATTACTGATGAGTATACTCACCGGGGGATTGGATCTAGTGAGTTCGTCGGTGACGCATAGCATTGTATTCTAACGGTCTCGTGAAGCTCTACACTACCACTGTCGATTAATTGCGGTCAAAATTTACGTACGTAGTCCGAGAATTGACACCACTTGTATAGCCTTTTTTGATTAATTCTAGGAGAATGCACGTGGTCAGCAGTTCTCAGTGATTGTATGATTCACACATTCTAAGCTCATCTCTCAAGCTTGTTGCCTCTCCCTCTATTCGTCCACACTCTGATCGCTCGTCAAAGCAATTTTTAACTTCAGTTGAGAATCGACTGATTGCTCAGCACGCGATCAGCTAATTTCCGGTTTGGTGCGGTGTCTCCCATAAGCGCTAAATCACACAGTTCACGGATCTAAACTCAAACTATGAAGCGAGAGAAGACAAATCGAAGATACATGAGTAGATTATAACAAATTTCGTGCAGGCAGGAATGGCAGTTTATGTCCTAGATATATTTGGAATTTATAGGTTTCAAGTACAATCATTTTAGGCGTTATGCTATCATCTCTCATTTCTAATTGTCAGACATAAAAGTGACAAACAAAGAGAAAGTAATCAACGTATTTATGATGAGGCAATCCATCGGTAGGGTTAAAATATAGCACCCAATTTTCCCCACCGATTGCAACCATTCCAACAACTCGTATATAACCTAATGGATAAACAGAGATCGAAGTAACGTTCCACGCCGTTGTCAGGGGTTCATGTATACACTTAACTGAGTAACAATGCAAGCTGATTAATTGATCCGCACCCTACACAACATATATGCGCTCGGTAAAGCGTGGATCTAGTAAACTCATCGATTAACAAAAGGTTCATAGACTAGCGATCTACTCAGAAGCATCAACTATTTTCCTAAAATGTGTAGTCAGCGTCCCAGCTGTAGCATAAACCGATATCATTCCATCAGTGTCAAGATGCCTGAACGGAGGTCAGGAGCCAATGCAACATGTAGGACATAAGTCTAGGGGTAGAAAGATCAACACAGGTTGGTTCCAACATCTGACTGTCCTTTTCTCGGGACGCCATCCTTAGGTGATCAGTTCCGGAACTCATAAGCTAACTTTTGATAGTATTCAATTTACCTTCTTAGACTACTTTCGATCATTATCAACCTTTTGGAAACCTCACGGTTGAACAATCCGCCCACTGCGATTCCCATAAACTGTCAACAACGAATGTCTTCTGACTAAAATACTGTCCAAGTAACGACAGGGGAATGCGCTGGCGAAAGTTAACTGCAGTTCCGGTTTGCAACGGTGTCTCTTATGATTGTTAACGTACCTCAATGCGTATCACGACTTGAGGGGGAGGGTATTTCGTGGCCCCACGTACAAACAAATGGCACTGAGCCTTACCAGAAAGCACTGTGATAAAAGCCATAACAACTGCGAACGTACCAACCACAAGAAAATGCTATTCAATAAAGAGTTACATACAACAATATTATAAATGTGCGTCGTATCCAAACTGTAACAACCTAAATTCCTGTACTTTAATCTAACAATAAGATCAAGTAGAAAAGTAGTAACGTTAATCAGCACCCTTAGGATGATATGAATACATGCATAAAACACTCAATGTTGGTCAACAACATTCCATTCGAATAGACTAACACAATAGTTCGAGACTGATCGAAGACATGTCCGTATGATGAAAGGCTACGGCGTTGAGGGTATCCAACAGCTGTAACACTGTGACAGGAACAGCTGAGGAATAGTTTGTTCATTAGTATTCCAAAATTTGCAGTGGATAAATAAAGGTCGATAAATGGAAATCATGCATCAACAAAGAACAAATGAGCAAAGCTGTGTGTTTTGCGCCAATTAGTCGCGACAAGATGAGTCATTTCTACAGAGAACTGTCACTAATGAGCAATGGCTAACACGCTTGTTCAGAAAACCAGATGCGCAATATACGGTACTCAATTGACTGCAATGATCAGAAGCGTCTACAAAATCATCAAAAATGGCTAGTAGTGCAATGACGTGGAAATTATGCAGCGAAAGTTAGATAACGCATCATTCATTCACAGCAGCCATCAGCCTGACCAGAAGGTGCAGACGGTGATTCGAGCCGCCCTTCAACTCAACAGCGACGTGGAATAACCTGGAAGAAGAAAACTTTACTAATCAGGATACAAATAGATAAAAACAAGGCTAGACGTAAAAACTAGAAATGGCATGAATGTAGGTACGCCGTTGACTAACGCACACTCCTGTCGTTGATGGTATTTCTAGCCAGTGAGTTTAGTGATCACAAGGACCTCAACTAGACAGGCGATACCTACCCACTTTACTTAATGCAACGGTCAGGGTCTTTGTATGTTGGGACCGCGGTTTTACCCAACTGTTGGTGATCTCAGTATGAAACGCATCGTGTGAAAATCGTACAGCTGTTATGTACAGTACGTAACCCAATCATCCAAGACCGTGCAAATTGAGTAGTTGACCAACTGAGCGGATGTCCCGGACGGTACCATAATGGTCAAGTTACCGGAGAAAAATAGTCAATCAAATCAAGAAACAAAACCCTAAGCCACCCGTCTGGTATCCCTCATACTGCCTAACATGCCAGCCATTAATGACGTTTACTAAATCCTTAATAAAAGTAAACCGTCAAATGTGTTCGCAAGCTTGAACACGACAGTCAGCAAACGCGACCTCGGCAAGCTTGAGTTTCATTGACAACGGTGCTTAGTTTACACATATAACAAAGTATACACACAAAATATGTCCGATTTATTATATCAAATATCAACAAGGCCTGATGAGATTAAATAGGCTGTGCCCTCTAGGAAGATCACTGATAGAATGTCGCTGATTATACAAAGCATTCGGCTTCGACGTTTTCCAAACCCTCACAATAACGTCAGAGACGACCGTGCAAAACGAAGCGGCATTCTTACTCGTGATTTGAAGCGTAAGCGAAGTGCCAGATAATTACAGAAAATCGGTATGTTGAACTGAAAACAATGACTATATCATTTAGTTAATGGTACAACTTCTGTAAATATGGTGGAATTCCGTAGTTGCGAGCAGCTGCGTAAGCTGATTCTACATGCGAGCTCCAAGACCAAGCCAACATTCTCACCTTTTGAGCCCAAAGAGGAGAGTCAAGCAAATGTTTTACGGATGTCAATGGCGAAGCAAGTGAGTGATGCAATTGCTGTCTGTGGCCGGACGTGTAGTCGCTCAAATCAGCCAGACTGGTGGCCATAGAATTTGGCAAGGAGGACTGACTGTTGTAGCGATGGGTCGCCGTGTTGACGTGCAGCGACAAGTCGGTAGGTCTGCAAGGTTTTGAACTGGTCACATCCGAGGTCCGATAGTGTACAGGCATGGATGGCGAAGAGGAAGACGGACAAGGCGTGCACGTGTCTAAATGATGTTCGTATCGAAAATCAATATACGACCGAGTCGTCGTATAAGGTTCATCACGGCCATCGGTGAAATTAACCATCTTCACGCCGTCCGTTGCATGTGATGGCTTCACAACAGGAACAGACTCGGATGGTTTCACCTTCCGAGGACATACGAACTGTGGAACGCGGAAAACGGTGCCACCAGGCTGGTCAACCTGAGTAACAAAATGAACGGAAGGGATCGACGCGTAAGTCGAATAAACCACCGAAAAAGAAGCAACCGGTATCAAGAATAAACCCCAAACGTGCTCGAAAAGAAAAGTAGAAACTCTAGCTGTTTAGCTGATCAAATCCCATGCCAACAGCATTGATGCTTGAAAAATCATGTCAGAAAACTTCTCCAGCCACTAAACATTAGGACTTGCCAAGGAAAAAAGATTTATCTCTAAATACAAAAGAACCAAGAGAGGTAGAGATGCGGTAGTAAGCTTTGGAGCAGTATACGGTTAGGCTGGTGATATACCAAACAGTACACAAATATTAGTGCAAAAAAGGAGCGCACAAAAAACGCCAGACAATGAAAACTTAAAATCAATATTCCACAGTCTTGCGGATGCAGGCAAGCCGTTGAGTTTGCCAGCATTCGGATCGACGATGTGGATTGATTCACTATCCCTAACAAGACCACCAATCATACACAACAGAGGTCTCGTTTTTCGTAATAAGCAACCGTCACGATCTAGTAGCCTTGAGAATTCTGAGAAAACTGCACTGAGCAACGCATGATATGGCAAACGTTACGTTGAAGTATGAAGCAGGTGATACGATCAGTGCACACTGTATTTTTTACCAGTATGATCACCGGGTACTAAATCGGAGCTTTTTCAAAAAAACGCTCACAAATGAGAGCTACTCACACAGTTTGAACACCGGGTGTAAGAACACTGGCAGGGACAACAGTCGAAAATGAAGAGCTTACAAAGGCGACTTTAGTGTGGATAGATCAGGTGCTTACAGTGTACAGTAAGACGTGTCGCATGTGAACCCAACCAAAAACATTTATCACAACTAATAACGAAATTCGGAACCAAAACAATCGGAATTCCTGAGAACAACTGTCACGGCTGTGTACACATTCAGAAAACAGTTTGAAACAGTTTTAAAAAAAACGTAACGCAACTACTTAAGCTTATTTCGATAACGGATGGACCAGTTAACCAGTGCCTTCATTCATTCCCTCATTCGCAACGGTCGTGAACCGGCCCAGACGGTGCTGCGGCTCGAACATTCAATAACCTCAACAGTGACGTTAAAAAAAGCACCCTGAGTAGCAGTGGGGAAAAAGCAAAACAGTCAACAGTGATCGAACTGTTGAACACCGGTTTAATGTAGTAAACCACATGCACAAAGTGAAAGAACATTACGCAGCGGACATTAGAGAATCTACTTTTTTAGAGTTCGTATCTATCGGGGAGCTGCAGACAGGATCAGCCCGTAAACCAGCCGTCCAGCTGTGACAAAGAGGATCGGAAAAAGGGTCGGCGTTGTCAGAATGTGGCTGCATGTCGTGTGATCCACACCAAGACTGACGGGTACTTGGATGATTGGGAACCGATCTGATTGGGGTAGTCTGGATAGATAAAAAAGAAAGTTTTAAAAAAATGGACAGAAATATTCCAACTATTGACAATTAGGGAGTATTCAAATTCGGAAGCTAGTCTGAACCGCTCACTGGAGAAATAAGAACGGAAATCGCCCTTGTTCTGTGTGAAAACAAAAAAGGGACATTTGTCGTTATTTACAATTGGAGACGGTCAACTAAAATATCGCATTGTGTGCTCAGTGTCAACTCATTTCTAAACATAACGCAAGCTACAACTAGCAACCAAGGTCAGACTACCCGAAGAGAAACAGATAAATGAAGGTGTTCCTAACAAGATAGACGTATGACAGCCATATTAGAATATATTGGTAAATAAAGTATGAAAATGATAAGAGAGTTGGATCCAACAGAGATAACAAGCAGGACTCTAATCGATTAGTCCCGTGATAGGTTAATCGTGTTCTATGATTGAAAGTGGGGATCGCAGCGAACTCGCAAAATAACAGACGATCGCCTTGTCTATCGCTTTCAAAGTAACTGGAAGTTCGGAATACGACCGGTTACGCCAGCATCTGTTACAATTTGCTACACAATCGATATGTGTGCTACCAGCATAATTGCAACTTGATGACAGAGTACAAAAAGCAGGGCTTGTAAATCTTTTCTGAGAATCCGGCCGGGCCACTTAATAAATCGAGTGCATGAAGTATGGTACAATGAATTAAATACTCCTAACTCACAGGTTATCTCAAGGATAGCTGCTACAATGCTACGGTCGGTGGTACAAAACAAACAGGCATGCAGGACACAGTCCCGAAACAGAATTACTGTTGTGCACTTTATTCGTCTTGGAAATCCCACATCTTTTCAACACAAAAATTTTCCGCGTATTCGACTACATAACAGAAAGTAAGAAGGTTTAGCGAGATCTGGACGTCATGTCAGTGGGCTACGGACAATCGGTTTCTGCTTCACCGTCATCAGTATATACTGCAAAACATCAGTGACTCGTACCGATGACTAACTGACATGCGTACATGGAAAGGAGAGAACTCTAAAAAAGGAGTGAAAAAAAAGTGAAGGGATGATATCAAATCATTGAGAAAGCACCTACACTTAAGCTTAAACAATCAACATCAAGGTGCCTACATCGTGCAAACAAATAACCGAGCTACAAGTGAAAGCAAGACGTCGTTAGCAATATACCTTCCCGCTTTTACTGTCCCGTGCCAACAATTGTCATTACTTCATAGACAATTCAGTCAAATAATGGCAGTATTCAAGCCAATAAGACACTCACAATGAAAGCAGTACTGACCACAGCGTGCACAAAAACCAGAAATAACAGTTTTAAGTTAGCTCTATCTGCCTTAGAATCGCACTCCAACGGCCAAAAAAGTAAGCAGGCAGCTTGACCAACTAATACAGACCTTTCTATAATATTCAACCGGCTGATAAGCTCACACCTTGGGCCAAACATACGAATGTATAGACCATATCTCGTGAGTAGCATTGCTAATAGTAAGAAAGTGCGGAGAGAACAGCGGGCGGCATCAGTTTATCCAGTATCGAATACCGACAGGAGCAAGTTGTTACGCACTAGCGACACGTCCAAAGTGGCAATATTCACCCACACTTTTTTTTAACCAACCATAGCAACTGTTGTAAAAACTCGCTTTATCTAACCTAAATGCATTGAAGCCTCAACATCAAATGAACTGGTTCACATGTGGGAAGTACTCACTCTGCATCCACTGAATGAAAGCGTTGTCGGCGGATGACTGCGGTGTATTAAGAAGCGTCTCCGATACGCGCGGTAATCAGGGTCAGGCGTGCAGAATGAGACTGCACTTAGACTTCCACTACTATCGATAAACACGCTGCTTGCTGCAGACCAAAATGTGCCTGTAATGTAGCGGAAAGGGTCCTATGTTTCCTCTAGTCGCTCCTTCATTAACTCTCGTATACTGGCTTTTCCCATCCGTCTTAATGAAACCATTGTATTATCCGCTGGTTTCTCCTTCCGAATCATCAACATCATAGACAGCAAAACACCAGTGGTTCACACTGATGCCTAACTACCATACAACCAAGAACGAAAAAAATCAACCCCCGTATAGAAGAAAAGGAAAAGAACGGGCAGATATCTAACTACTAAAAATAGCTACGTCTATGTTCAAGCATTCGACATCAAGGTGCCTACACCTTGCAAACACACAACCCAGCTGTAAGTGGAAATAAGGCATTTAACACCGAACCAGATGGACATAAACGTTCTCAGTTTCTTTTCGTATGCAACCTGTTTCTGAATTTAACGAACAACGAACGAGCAATAACGCACTGGTACAAGTTGGTCATGCCGATTACAGTCAGCAAAATAGATAAACGAAATAAAAAGGCAACGAAACAATCCAAACCATACACGCAGTCAAGATTATTGCATGTATCGAGATAAACCAGTAACAACTAAGTTCATTCGTAAAATGAGGGTTGCAAATCTCAGCACGGACTGCTACTTGTTGTAACGGTTTGTTGTATTTGATTCACCCAACCCACTTCATCTATTTTGCTTCGGTTCATGTACGTCTACTATAACATGAACAAAGCTTATCGTTCGGGTCGATTCAATTTCTGATGCTGGTGTATAACTGTTATACTGTGACTGAGGTTGATCGCTTACAGATGAGCCACTCAACATGACTCATTCTGCTACCTCGATTTAGTGATCAGGCTGGTGTACTGTATCGATACGGAGGGCTATGCTGACTGGAACTTCGCTCCTCCCAAGCACAACCATGTCAGACAAACCAAATGGGAGCAGCCAGGCGAAAAGCAGGTGCAATCACAAGGTCTCATGTTGAACTGCTGACCGCATAGGTGTTCTCAAGTAGGGAAGCATGATTCCATGAGCATACAGCAGAACTATTTTCGTATTTGCAGCACAGCCATTTATCAAATAAGAAGGGAGGTTAGAAAAGGCACCCCCAAACAAACAGCACTGCGGCTGCCAGAAGATTGAGTGTGTCTGTTGGCGTACTATCCAATATGGTCGAGGAACCTACGGTATCAGGCAAAAGCATGAATACACCCAGTGTGTAGCAGCGATCAGAATTAGATCGCGAACCTTCAGCCTAGGCAAGCCTCTCACTGTCAAGTGAGCCCGACTCGTGGTTCATCAGTTTCTGGTACGGTCTTCCGATAAAACTTAATCGCCCGTTGCCTCACAAAGCAGAATTTTCAGTCAGAGAATCGAAATGGAATCCCTAAATTCAAAATTCTTCCGTGTCACAAACGCCCGAGAAGTGTCAAGGGTTATCGGTTCCAACAAATCACTGTTTCTGATTTTCTCCTCTTCGTACTATGACAGTCGGTAAACATTGGTGCCTTTTATGTTCGCACTCTCCGACAAATAGGTCTTTGACAAGCACTCGATACGCTAGTTGACCGTCCAGATAAGACAATTCGATTGCACTTTTTAAAAGACTAGCTGAATGCAAAAGCTGTGGTTAAATGTGACCATAAATTTAAAATGCTACGTGTGGAATTTTTCTTACAGCTGAAGGTTCACCTGAAGCGACTCACTTTCTCATGCACGCTTACATAAATGTAGTTTTTTTACATATTCCACCAGATCACGATATAAGCGTTTAGTCTTACTCTTCTTCTGTCAGTCCTTGGTCAACTGTACACATATATGATCCCATACTGCTACTAATGAAATATTACCAGAGTACTTAATTGGTCGCAGCAGCTGAAAACCTCTTCCGTCAAGCGAAATCAGCCTTGAGAAAGAAATCTATGGTAGGGTTTGCCATCATGGCCTTAGAGTCAACTGTACTCAGTCGACTCGTTGTGGTCGGGGGAGCAGAAACGAGGAGTAGGCAGAAGGGTTATAATTAGGGGATAAGATGCATACATTAGGCTTTTACTGTCCGTTCAATCCTAAAAAGCTGATCGAAGATATCAGCGATATTTTCCATCATAGGCGCACATATACTTCGCCATTTGGATGTACATCCTCGAAGTTATTTAGACGAAGATGTACGCCTTCTATTTATTGGACATTATCAGCACTCGATTGATCAAAATCAATTGCTGTACATCCTGCAGACAAGTGGTGAGACAGTAAATGAGAGCAAAGCAGACAAAGAGACGTCCGCGGATCCGCTTCACGCATTGCCCTTCCTTAACAAACAACTCTAATCTGGAGTGTTCATCAGACAGTCATTAACTAGTCTGTTTAGCGCAGATGAGGTCACTCACAGGATCGTCACGTGCCCTGTTTGGCTAATAAGAACATCTAGAGGCGCAAACAGCAATATGTCAAGGTACAATCTCCTCGTGACGAGAAGAGATATGTAACTTAGAGTGTACACGCTTGGTATCAAGGTTCTGAGATGGACTGTGATACGGTAGCTATAGTCACTGGTGGAAATGACGAGCTATTTCATGGGTGTCGTATTTGTGAACTTAGGACGTGAAAGATCACTGCACGGAGTTGTACCCTAAGTGCCCGAGGTATAACGCATTTAGTAAGTGTAACACTATCATAAACAGATGGAGATCTCAGTCGACCACCAATATGAACATCGCGCAAACCGTCAAGAGAAAACTGATTTTTAAGAGCCTCAATGTTGAGTAAGCGACTAAAAATGAAGACCCACCTGGAGTTCATTTTGCTCCGGCAACCCTAAAGTTGATGAACACACGGTCCTGGTGTGATTCAACGTATCCGCTTGTGCAGCCAGGCTCTGTGGACTGGGCATAGGTTTATGAAAACCTGAAACCACACTTTCCCGCGTCAAACGTTGATCAGTTGACAACTGTGTCATTGGTTCGTGCAAAAGGTGGAAAATAAAGTTCTGCGTTTCGAAATCCAGATCGAGTGCGGCGTCTATGAACAACTGTTTTGACTGGCTCTGCAAGCAAGTAATCAGCACCAGCAAGCACAGCTGAAAATAAACAGGGACTCAAGTCAACAATGAGATCAACCGATGTTCACGTTGAGAAACGTGAACATGCACAACCTAAGTAAAATTTACTTAACCGTAAGCATACAAAGGGTAACTACGATGTTACTGACATAAGGAGTAATTCTCTTCACAAGTTAAGCAAATGGTTTTTGTTATCTCAAAATATTAGCCATCACGCAACACATTGTTTCACACATCGGATACTGCTAAGAAAACCAAAGCAAAACGGACGAAGCAGTCAACCTAACTGAAATCCAGGCCTGTGAATATGTCACAACCACCTTACTAACACGAGCCCCGTTTTAATAAAGACCACTTAGCCCCTAGTAATCAATAGAAGACTCAGAGACAGGGATTTATCAAGTACCCAGGTCGCCGGCTCAGGTCCTAGTTGCTGTAAGTGCTCCCGTCTGCAATACTGTATCATAAAATCAAACCTTACGATGCGTAAGCTGAAAGCATAACTTTTTAACTGATGCAATGCTTGCAGACCTAACGAAAACAAGATAATTGGCCAAAATAAACATCAACCTTGACGATGAGCAGCACCCAATAAAAGAAGTATCCATCAGTTTGAATACAGCGTAATAAGGCCTCTGGTCCAGACCTCCTCCCTCCTTCTCTTTTCAAGCATGGTGGCGACAGGTTGATATCAGAACTGACAAAACTCCTCCAGACGATTTGGGAGACCGAAGGTGCCTCGATATTGGTGCCTATCAACAGTCATTCCTGTTTTCAAAAAGGGGGTCTGAAGTCTATGTGACAACCACAGAGGCATCAGTTTGGTGTCTATTGCGTCCAAGTTACTCACTGGCCTCATTTTACGTCGGCTCACTAAGCCCAGAGGAAGCCAGATACGCGAAGAACAGGCAGGATTCCGATCTGGTCGAGGGTGCATTGATCATATTTTTACCTTAAGAAGGATCTTGGAACATCGGCACTGTTACAAACAACCAACGATCGTGGTCTTTTTGGACCTGAAGGCTGCTTTCAATTAAGTTGCTCGTAACGTTCTCTGGAGCTGTCTCCTTCGCAAGGGAGTACCAGAGAAATACGTGAATCTACTGAGATCACTGTATGCTCACTCTGCAAGCAGGGTGAAAGTTTATGGACAACTGTCTTGGGCGTTCATCACTTCTTGTGGTGTTCGTCATGGGTGTCCGATTTCCACTTTCTGTTCAATTTTGTCATGGACGACATTCTGGAGGATGCGCTCCGCGAATCCAGTGGGCTTGGTGTTGAGCTTCTTCCTGGCGCAAGATTGACCGATCTAGAGTACGCGGACGACATTATCTTACTTAGCCCCTTTGCCGAAAACATGCAGACTATGGTGGACAGGTTGAGCGACCGAGCTGGTTTGCATGGAATGCGCTTGGCACCCTCAAAGTGCAAAGTGTTGCTTCAAGACTGGGGTACTTCAACTCCTACTTTCTTCATTGCAGATAATCCGCTTGAGACTGTGGACAGTTTCACATATTTGGGTAGTACTATCTCGTCAGCCTGTTATATTGCTGATGAGATATCAGCGAGGATAGCAAAGGCACGAGTTGCCTTTGCCAAACTGCGTCATCTGTGGCGTCGAAAAGACGTCCGATTATCGCTGAAAGGAAGGGTATATAATGCCTGTGTGCGTTCCATTTTGCTTTATGGTTCGGAAACGTGGCCTGTTCACAAATAAGACATCAACAGGCTTGCTGAGTTTGATCATCGTTGTCTCCACCAGTTGGCCTGCATTAAGTGGACTGATCGCGTGAGCAATATGGCAGTTCGCCGGCGTGTATTCCGGAACGCTTGAGATGCGTGATCAATTGGTCAATTAATTACGGTACACAGCTTGCGATGGTTGGGTCACGTACTCCGTATGTCATCTAATCGTTTACCGTACCGGGCGTTATATACTGGGACTACCAACAGTTGGGTAAAACAGCGATGGTCAAGCAACCACGTGGTTACGAAATATGAAGACCTTGACTGATTCATTGAGTAAAGTGGGCAGGTGTCGCCTGCCTGGATGAGGTCCTCGTGGTCACTCAAACCGCTGGTTAGAGACGCTATCCGAGATGGCAATGTGTCGCAGTCAACGGCATACTTGTATCCACACCATTTCTAGTTCTTCCGCTTAGTCTTGTTTTAATAATTTTCAACCTTCTTAGTAACGTTTTCTTCTAGGATATTCCACGTCACTGTTGAGGTGAGCGGCGGCCCGAGCCATAGTACCTTTTGGTCAGGCTCATGGCTGTTATGATGATGATGATGACAGCAACTGATCGAAATGAAATAAGATCAGTGTGTATCACTCGGAATGCAGTTAAATGACAAGATATGCGCCAAGTACCGATGGGCTGGCTGAAAGCCAGCGGGAGCGTACCCATGCCGCAGAATGGGGAAGGGCATTTCACATGAAGGCTTATCGCGAAAATAATCCGGGTTCCCCGGCGAATAAGCAGTCGCGGACAGTGAGCAGTAGTATAGCCACAACGTGGTGTATTCACGGTTGGTATCCGAGTCATCTATAAAATGCTACATAAGCTCCTTGATGGTACCATAACAAGATGTATGTAACCTTGTCAAAAGAGTTTTAGATGTCCCAACGAGAACACATGGGCTGATGTGCTGTTCGTATGGCGTATGGACATCTCTGGTAATCGTCAACCATAGACAAATTCCCATGAAGACGTACGCGTCATTTCAGTGATTACCGGCTCCAACGGGTATGTAAGATGTGCCAGGTACCTTGAATAACTAAACCCTATTCGAAGGGGGCACGAACCAGTTCGGTCACCAGACCCCAGAAACAGGAAACAAGCGTCATAACAACCATGTTGATTTTGGACTCCACTGCTGGACAGATCTACATTAGATTCGACATGCTTGATGAATCCTCGATGTGTGCTGCATCTGTCGTAACTTCAAGCAGAGTGGACTGGACATGCTGGATGGATGGATTCTGTCCAAAGGGCTTATGAACCGAATCACTACCGGCCCCCAATGGGCTACGAACTTTGTTTCAACCCACTACCTCGTGGGCTGAGGTTCTTTCGGACCAAAGGCTGTGGGTGGGGCCCCCCAAGCCAACCCCCTTCTGGTCTGGGCTCCAATCCCAACTCCTTAGCCGTAGTGTCGCCGGTCGGATTTCTTCCCATATCATATTTTACCACAACAAACCAATTAACTCGTTTCCTTAGTTGCTGAATAACTTTTTACTTAGTGACTGTAATCTCGTTTCCAGGCACAAAACAGAGACATACCTTATTTTCTCCCTAAGACAGAAATCAGTCGCAGTGATAGCGTGCCAATCACCAAGGTGATATCATTGCCTGGCGGACACAAACCCTTTATTTCCCACCGAACACCATTTCAGCTTGACACTTTCAATGTTCGAACACAGACAGCTCTTGCACGTACTTTGGAAACCCTCGCTAGCGATATCTGCTGTGTTGCTGAAACACGGTTTCCATCTCCGCCGGCCACTTCACTATGGGCGTACAATGCATGCTTGTCTGGAGATCCCGTAGCTCAAGCTACTGGCCATGCCAGTATTGGAATTGCTCTAAGAACATACAGAGAAGACGCTAATTCACTGGATACCCATAAACAGCAGTCGTTAGACCTAAAGGTACGGTTAACCCTTCGAAAAGCACCCATCACAAACGTTGTCTACTTGTTGCGGTATATGCTCCCAGATACAGCCAAGGATGATTTCAACTACCAACTCCCTAACCTTCTATACATCGTGCAGCGCACGGACAGTGTAGTATTGACTGGAGACATAAGTCCTGGGATAGGCAGGCTAAGTGCTGAAGAACGGGACTTACATGAACCACACTTTTTGTGGTACTCATCGAACAGACAGCGGCGAATGTTTGTTGCAGCTCTATGCCGACAACGGTTTGCTTCTGACGAACGCTAACTTCCGAGGTTCTAGGCGTCAGTTAGCCACGTGGCGATCGCCATCCCCGAGTCAACCGTGTGAACACATTGACCACATCACCGTCAGCTATCGGTGGTGTAGCTGCTTACAGGACTGTAGTTCAATTCGGAGCACCTGTGTAGAGTCTGACTATGCACTGGTGAGTACCGAGTTTGCTCCGCGTCTTGGTGGTCGTCGTCAAACACAAGTCGATGTATCAATCTACCAGAGATATAAAAAAGCCCTAGACTTAACATAACACAATTGCCTCTAGCCAAGGACCCTATCCACCAGACGACATTGAACCATGGTGGACACGGACGGAATGCAATACAATACTATCTCGTGTGGTACTACTGTTGGTTTAGCTGCCAATCGCTAGGTCTCTATGAGGTCACGAGAATTCCTCGAAGCCCGCCGGGATATTCCATCTGGCGGTAAGTACAATTCATCTTGCAAGGCTACTCACATGAAACTCTGAGTTCAGCTTGATCCTTGCCTTTCTAATGTTCAGCGCCAAAATCACCGTAACCACCAACTTTCACCATTTAACCTTTGACCAATATTGTTAGCTATGATATCGAACCACTGCATCTAGAACGTCATTGATTCGTCACTAACAAACATACCATCTTCGTCCTTCGTTACTATATTCACTCACTATAAACAGCTTGCATCGTTTTCACTGCAATAACTGATGAGAAACGAACGAAATGTCTTTGTACAATACAATTTACATTCTACTAATAGCCCTTTTCAAACTGTAGGAAGCAACTACGAGAGGAGCATAAGACCTGGTAGACACAAAGTATTGCCTAGATGGAACAAGCCGCTGCTACCGGAAACACATGAATGATTTCCTGCCAATCCGAGCCACGGGTAGCATGAAGTCA
>JTDE01021393.1:0-17670 GCA_014338405.1 Paragonimus skrjabini miyazakii | reverse complement strand
TTCATAACCTGTAACCACGCCTGGGACACTAGAATGAACACTTCCCACACCAGTTCGTGTGGTTTCCCACGCCACTGACTAGACCTTCAGGCTCTGCCTGCGCTCACTGGGCTGCTGACATTTCATCCTTCTCCCAAAGAAAGGTCACATTTGAGATCAAGTTCTTGAGACGTCACAAGGCACCCGGACTAGATGGACTCCCTTTTGCTCCTTTCTTAGGTGGAAGTCTAGCCTTACCGGAAGAGCTGACAGCTTTGCTCCAGAAAATCTGCATAAGTGAAATCGTTCCAGACGACTAGGGGTTGACTAACATCACCTTCATCTCCAAAATGGGCTCACGCACCTTGTGTGCAAATCACGGAGACTAACTGGGTTTCCACTGCGTCGAAGTTGCTTGCAGCCATTGTCATTCGTCGACTAGGCAAAATACAAAAGCAGCATGTTCATGAACAGCGGATTGGGTTTCGCCCTGCTTACCACATCCTCACACTTTGCCAGATGCCTAATCTCCGCCATATACATAGAAGGTCAACAGTTGTCTCTTAGGATATCGAAGGGGCGTTCGATTTGGTTGACAGAGCTGCACTCTGAGCCTGTATATCGACGAGGGATACATAGGAGGAGGACATAAACACACTGAAAATTTACTGTCAGACCTGGGGCCAGATAAGGTCCCATGGCCTTCAGTATCTCACGAGACGCGCGACAAGGTTGTCTAGCCTCCTTTTTTCTACTCCACTTTGTAGCAAACGAGATCTTAAAGTATGCTGTATCGGAAAGGCTAAGTGTGAAATGTCACCGATAACTAGATCCATTCAAGCGCAGAATGTTCACAGTGTTCATTTTCCATCACTGGTGTCCTTGAAGCGTTAGCTGACTGTGATGAGTACACCACGGCAAAAATGACGAAGTTCTCCGACATATCTTCGGAACTGATAAACACTGTCGACCCTTGGGCGTATTGACCTTGTCTCATAGACTTTGTTAACTCGGCCACATCTTACGAATGACAACGCACCCTTTGCCACATTCTGCATAGTTTGCGAACGCTGAGTTAGGTCGGAAGCGGTAGTCTTGTGGTCAGTGCATGACTTAGGATCAGGGTATGAAGGCACTCACTGTGAAGCTTGCTTCAGTAGGTTGCTCTCGACTTCCTGGCTAGGGTCTGAGGGACAACGAACACTTTGTTGAGAACGCTGTCTGACATGAGGAAGAAGAGAAGCCATTGGCGCGTGTGTTGCGGATCTGCGTGTATCAGTGTAGTTTCTCTTTTCTCCTTCTGCACTTTTCTCCTCTTTTACTTTATTTCCTTTTTCTTCTATTATAGCATGGTTGTTACTTGACGTGGTCAATGCGTGTTATACATACATAACTACGAACTTAAACTCTACATATACACGTGGCGCGGTATCCTGGACAAATCAGGTCGCACCGTGTAGAACAGAGGAAGGAAAATAATTGGGTACAAAAACAGTCAAACACTAACATATACAAACATTTTTACTTGTGAGTTGTACTCAAGGATGCTATGTAGAATGTGATGGACTTTGGCAGTGGTCCACAAAATAGTATGAATGGACAAATGTACAGAGAAGTTGAGTGGATAAGCAGAACGGGGGGATTTATGGTCAACAATCTGACAGATACAGGCTCACCATTAATTGACTGACTTTACGATACTAATGTACATTGTAGTAGGTTTGACGGAAGAAGAAAAGCATCAACACATGGATTGCAAAGCTGTTGTGGTTGAGGACGTTTCCAACCATCGATGCGCACAGCCGCACACGCTATGACCTCTCAGAGGACACCCTAATTTCGTTCACCGGGAAAACAAAAGCTTAAGACGGCTTGGTATTAGCCACTCCGTATGCGCCTATGTTACACAGTTCTACACAACTGACGATGAAAGCGTGAAAAGATTAACTCGAAGTACTGTACAGCGAACAATACAGTACCCACGATCCTAGTTAGATAATTCAATAACAAACCAGCATACACATTCCTTCTTTCAAAAAGCACCCCACAGCATGTTCACGTAGTGCATGGTGCTTAGGGGATCCTTGATTAGCAAGTAATTAGTGATTACCCAGTGTTTACTGCAACCGAAGAGTTGCAGAGTTGGATTAAATCCATACGCATCCCTTGTGAAAGAAGCACGTACAGTAAGTCAATTCTAGCGCAGTCGTGACCAAAACATTAACATTAATTTTTTGGCAAGCAAATGACACTTCAGTGGTACCGGGGTATAACTAACGAGTTTCACGCTAGTGTTTAATCCTTTGGAAAGTTTGGGACAAGTTCAAAGCAGACACAAAAGCGCGTTGAAACCGCGATAAGCAATTAGTGTTAACAGATCAGTTCAACGTTCCACAGCAATGCAACGAAGTCAGAGATGCCAAGTTTCCATTCAACGTTGTCACCGATGCATCACAATTTCTCACCATATTAGGTCACTCAGGTCCGTTCTTTCCATAGATCTACAACACTAGCCAGTAGAAAAATACGGAAGACGAAAAGATGCGGTGCGTCAGAAACTTAGAAGAAAATGCATACACGAAAAAATGCGAGATCAAGTAATCGCCTGGGTATAAAGAGCCACAAAACCAAGTGACCAGAGGCTGAACGGAGCATTTGGCACTAAGTTGAGGCAGAAAGTCAGAGGAGTCGCCCCTCGCTGTAAATTGTCACCTGAAAATCACAAGTTTCCACGAATAACAGGGTACTAGGGCCTAGGAAAGGGTGTTATCTTCCGCTGCAATAGCCTTCAGCATCAAAAGTATCAAGTGCAAATTCACGTTCACAAGCTGTACGGGTTTGAGTCTCGCAATGGGCTGTCATAGAGGCTATACCTTTCCCTATCTATATCACTGAGTTAACGCTTTGCAAGTACTACGTGTCTGTGGATGAGGTGAGGCTAGCAGACTGACGTTGTGGTTATACAAGAAGATCTACATAGTGGACAATAGTGTGGGGACCACTAATGAAAGGGGGATCAACTCCAAACCACGGCGGCTACCCGAAAGGCCAACGGAGCACCGTACCCGCTTATTACGATTGTAGTTCCTCAGGAGTCAGAGGTTGCAGTAATTCTGTCCAGGACAAAGGAATGTGGTCGCAATTTGAATACCTTGTGCAACCATCTTGTCAGAGATGTAAAAGTACCAGGACAAGTATAATGCCGAATTAAAACTACATGTAAAACGCATGAACTATCAAAGTGGATTTAGATGTTTGAATTGATTCTTTCCAGAGAGAAGACGCAAAAGTGGGGAAATTAACTGAAGCATTCAAATTGTACGGAAGTTTAAATTACACCAATGTGCAGCCGCTTGCGCGCAGTGGCAATCTAGTGCTTCGACTGCTTGAACTGAAATTTACAAAGCTAAGCTGTAGCAAAGAAGTCCAGGCTTCATTCTACTGCAAAGGAATGAACGCTTGAAACAAGTTACTAGCAAAAGCGGTGCGAACTACAAAGGCACATGAATATTATCTCACGTTCGATAAATGTTGGTTTTCAGTGTTCCCGGAGTTATTTTCAGAACTTGGAAAAGGAAATGTGTTCTACTATCCCTTAATAGTATTATTTCGTCCCCAGTACATATTTACTTCACATATTCAGTGTCGACCCCTAAAAGCCTTACTCGTTTTTTTATTACTGGACCTTAGCAAGCGACTAGATAACCAGTCTGAAGGAGACAAGATAGAACAAGCAATGTTAGTGACCCCACATTTCAATTTGATGAGTATGCCACACTACTCAACGATTGGTTTGACCATAACCACATAGTCTCCTAAGGGGACCTACTTAGTGAATGGAGTGCGGCTTTGCTTCCTCCAACTGTTTCAACACAATGAGGGTCCCTGAAGCTCACAATTGCAATAAAATAGCCCCGTAAGTTCAGCAACCCGACACAAACAAGTTGACAGTTTCTTCCGCGCGCCTGGTGTGTAGTTGCTTACCGTCGATTTACATAACTTGAAAGCAACTTCTCTCTGTCAACTCACAACTCAAGTCGGAGTTATCTAGTCATTAACAAACGTGAAACATTTAAAAATATAGACTAGCTTGTTATACGCAGTTTGAAAACCAACTCACTCCGTACATTTCCTCCATTGTAGCCGAACCACTAATAACACTTTCCAAACAAAACAAACCAGAGGCTCTAAATTGGTAGCTCCCTAAAACCGAAACAGAATTTAAAAAATGATGGATTCATACCATCTAAAAACGCGTTGAACTGTTCTTGCGAACGAACATCAGTTAGATCCTTCGAAAGAATGCACAGGTCGCCGCTAAAACAGTTGACATCAATGCAAATCAGAAACCTACGTTAAATTTGCCAAATCAATAAGCGGCTTCCCATTTGTTATGTCTGCCACGGTGACCGGAGCCTCTACAATGCGTGAAATCCACTTTGTGAAACAATCCTCCAATTTGGATTCCATTGATGAGCAACTATTCCGTTACATCCAACTAAAAACCCATTCACAACGTCTCAAACCAGACAAAAGGCAAAACCACATTCAAAGAAGACCATCCATGCACCGCGCGCACGTCAACCGTCCGCGCATAAACAAAACATTTAGCACATAAAAACAACAGTAGCTTGACGTAAAATAGCGGATTTTTACTCTGAAAGACTACACCCACAGCATTTCATTGTCATTTAGTGGGAAGGTCCAAACGTCCGACTAATGTCCAATCGCGTCAAGATCAATCTGTAGTACACTGGGATCAATAGCATTCCAGATTCTTAGGTCATCGGCGCTGCTGGAAGTATTGTCCGGACAGTCACTGGTGCAGACCATAAATAACGGAGGAACTAACGCTGACCCTCGAGGAACTCTCGAAGAAATCAAGTGAAGAGACGAGAGGCAATCCACCGAAGAACGTCTTCTTGAATATCATGGACTTCCAGTTTGTGTTTCAGGGGGCTGTATGGGACACGGTCAAAGGCCTTGGTCAGGTCAAAGAAGAGAGCATCTTAGGTTGGGCATTTTCATTTTGGCACCCTCAGACTAATCATATTTATTATGCACAACCTGTTGTAGAGAAAGCAATGTTGGGAAGAAGAAAATAAACGGCTTAACAATTTTTCAGGGATTCGGCGATTCAGGGATTGATACACGGGTTCGAGGCAGAGGCACAAAAGTCCCGGATCCAGTCTGTTGATCTGAAAGGCATTCAGTAAAAACAAGGTGTTGCACCGCTCCTGGGAATTACAGTACATATCAAAAAACAAACCAAGATTATTCGCATACAAAGATTTTTGGAGAATGAGAGTCAAGTAATGCTTTAAAGCGATCGCTAGAAGCGCTACTGACGAATTCAACAGGAAGACTGTTCCAGAAGTTAACAACCCTGTAGGAAATATACTGTTGTCTAAGAAATGTCCGAGGACGAAGCTTGGAAAGCTTCATGTTATGTCCTCACCGACCGTCATCATTCGCTGCAGTGAAAAACGGATCAACGAGGCCTACTCCAAAGAAGAAGTGTGTGAAAATCAAATCACCGCGGGGTAGTCGAAATGCAAATGGGTATAGATCAAGAATTTCAAGTCGAGACTCGTACGCGACACTACTGAGACCTATGACTAGTTTAGTAGCCACGCGCTGGACACGCTCAATGGTTAAGATGTCTTTCTTCAGGCCGGTATAAACGGCCCGATTAGCACTCCCGAGGAGCGGCCTTATATAAAGCCGTAAAACGTTTGGAACGCCTTCTTGTCTATGTGGGGGAAAGTGCGCTTAATCATCCTAAGAGTAGCAAACCTTTTTTCGCTACCATCTCGTGGTGATGCGCAAAAGATAAGTTAGACGACGGCCAGATGCCCAGATCTTTCTTCAGATCGACTTTCATGATATCTACTGTGCCGAGTGCACTATGAATCACGAAGGCGTTGCCAGAATCTCCACCAAGTGACATATGTGCGCACTTACTGTCATTTAGTGAGAGACTCCAATCGTCCGACCAACGTTTAATCGCGTCAAGATCAATCTTCAGTGCACTGGGATCAGTGGCATTCCAGGATTTTAGGTAATCGGCATATAGGAGGGCGTTGCTGGAAGTGTTGTCCGGAAGGTCATTTATATAGATAAGATATAACAAAAAACCTAGCACTGACCCTTGAGGAACTCCTACAGAAATGAATGAAAGAGATGAGAGGCCTGATTCGATTTTAACTCTAAACGTTCTGTTATCAAGGAAAGAAACAATCCAGCGAAGAACCTCTCTTCGAATACCATAGGCTTCCAGTTTGTGTTTCAAGGGGCTGTGTGGGACACGGTCGATAGCCTTGGCAAAGTCGAAGGAGATGGCGTCTGAGATAAGGCCATTGTCTCTGGCCTCCGTCAGATTGTCCATGAAAGCAAGCATATTAGTTACGCATGATCGATTAGGAAGGAAGCCATGTTGGGTAGAGAAAAAAGATGGTTTCATAAAAGGTGGTTAAGGATGGCACGCTTTAATAAACGCTCCATTACCTTACACGGAATGCTAGTAAGGCTGATTGGCCGATAGCTAGCCGGATAGTGCCAGTTGCCCGTTTTAAATATGGGCGTGACCGTCGCCTCTTTCCATGCGCTGGGGCGAATGCCAGTCTGGAGTGTCTGTTTAAACAGCTTGTAAAAGGGTTCTGCCAGACTGGTAGGTGTTCTGCTAGACTAGCAGTGTGAGATAGAGAAGATTATTGCATAGCAGAGGGAAGAGATATTGGTTCTTAAGTTGAGGATCAACGGACTTGTGGATAACACACTGAAACTGCGCACTGTCGGCGAAAACGTAATAAGGGGATCTCGCAACATTCTGGTCCTCAACAACGAGGAGCCAGTAATCAGTGAGATGAAAACCAGAAAATACCTGGATAGAGAGAGGGTGATGGAAATTCTGAGGATGGCAGGATTGTCTGCAGCCACCGGTCCCGAACGCATACATAGAGTAGGTGGTTGAAGTTTTAGTTATTCCAACAGAACTGAAAACCAGGCACGCCCAAAACTCACCAAATTTGCGCGGGTCTCCCAAGGGACCATCTACTCAGCAAAGTTAACAGAGTGTATGAACTATATAAACGAAAATGTCTATTAAACGATAGATAAGAAATGACCGGAAATAGCTATATCTTTTGGTGAGCTTGGAGACCTCGTGAACCGAGATGACTTGCATCCCAAGGCACGTTGACAATACGAGTTCAGACACTTCTTGAACATCTGCATTAAAACTTGGTTGTCTAGAAATTAGACAGACACCAGATGATAAATAAGTGAACATACTGCCAATCAGCAATGTCACGGAAAGTGAATATAACTGCAACACAGGTGAAAGGTTGGTGATCTGTTGATCATTGTTTTGACTTCCTCGTACTATTGCAGCCACAACTTTTCCAGTGGTCGTGACAATCAGAATTCCGTTTCTCACTACTGATGGTCGATATTGTCGCCAACATCTGCAGAATATCTGTACGTTCTGCGATGTTCCACCATATTAATATTCATCAATTAGGCCACCAAGTATCACACCCGATGCTCCACGATTCGCTGATGATGGGTCTTCAATATGGTATGATGCGAATGCCATCTGGGCCTAGGATGTGCGCAACATCACCCCGACGTGTATGGTTTATGTTTATCTTAGCTTGTGAACAGTTATCGCACATTATATTCCAGCTCGGCTCTTGCGATGACCGACAACGGCACTCATTGTACCACTGCAGCCACGACTTGCCAAAAGAACGTGTCACTGAGACAGCTGTTGCTAACAACTGTTGGTCAGTAATTTCACCAACGTCAGAATTCGGCGTAACTTGTCTGTACGATCTCTTATTTATCACCTGGTACTTGTTTAACTTTTAGACAACCAAGTTTCATTGCAGATGTTCAAGAAGTGTCTGAACTCGCAATGTCAACGTGGCTCGGGATGCAAGTCATCTCGGTTCATGAGGTCTCCAAGCTCACCAAAAGATATAGCTATTTCCGGTCATTTCTTATCTATCGTTTAATAGACATTTTCGTTTACCAGGAAGCCATTTAGATCACTATCTCGATCCAATCGACTGTTGTTTAACTCGCACGTACATGAGGGTTGTGTGGCGCAAACGGAATCCCTGTTACTGTGTGAGACGACCGATGTTTACTTTCTCACACACGGACTGCCACTACCGCTAGGTCTCCTTATCGGTAGTTATCAGTAGGGTTTTCAATTTATCGCCTACCTATCTTCACCCTTTGGATCCCCATCTCCACGTTCCCCAAGTTTACTGAATTGTATAAGCAGAAACTATTGAAAATATGTCCGGGTAATCCAGTTGCAGTATATATATTACACTTTCAGTCTATCGCCAATGTAGGAACCTGGCTGATCGCCAAGTACCACTTCATAGTTCTACCCGGGAAGGGCAATACCGCGAACCAACTCGTCAAACTGTTCCCCACCTTATATCACACATAAGAGTCGTATATAGTACAATATACTTAGATTCATCATCAAACATTGCTGATTCTGATCTACTCAGAGAATGAAATCGCTAGCTTGGTCCCGCTGACCTGGCTCGTAAAGGTCTGAGTATGTAGTATGCGTTCATACCAGTAGCTGCTTCAACCTCATTCACTTAAGCTATGAATAAAGTCTCAGCATGCAGTACGCGTTAACACTGGCACCTGCTCTATCCGATTGATTTATGTTATGATCGGCGTCTGAGTATGCGGTATATGTTTACACTAGTAGCTGCTCCACCCGATTGACTTAGGCTATCAACAACGTCTCAGCATGCAGTATGCGTTCACACTAGGGGATATTCCAACTTGATTCACCTAAGCTATGAGGAAAGTCTGAGTATGCATTCACACTAGTAGATGCTTCAGCCTGATTCACTCAAGCTATCCATAACGACCGGGTATGCAATATGCGTTCACACTAGTAGCTGCACTACCCGACGGACTTAGGCTATCAACAACGTCTCAATATACTTCCACACTAGGGGATATCGTAACCTGATTCAGTCAAGCTATGAAGAAAGTCTGGGTATACAGTATAGGTTCACAGTAGTAGATGCATTAACCGGATTAACCTAAGTTATCATCAGCGTCTAAGTATGCAGTACATGTTCACAGTAGTAGCTGCTCCTTCCGAACCACTTTCACCATGATTAATTTGGAGAACAAACACATGCGGGAAGTGATGGAAAACCTGTATTTGAAGCGTTTGGGGTACACGGCAATCATCGTCTCTGATTCCGTTGATTGTCACATTGATTGGAATATTTTTCTGCACCGCGATAAATACCTGGCGATCTGAACATCATAGTGTGACTGGCTGACAGGTATACCTCCCGGTGATCGGTATACAGCTTGATTTAATCTGTTTCCGTATATTGTTCCGTATTAACGCCAGGTGACCTGAATCTAGTTGAAAACAATGCAGTTGGGTGAATAGAATTTACTCTTGAAGATTCTCGATGATAGAGTGGGATATGATACACTTTTCTTACGCCGTTCAATATACACCGAAGATGGAAACAGCCACATGATGGCGTCATTTCCAACCATTTCTAAGGGCAACGTTTCATCGGCCAGTGTCTACGTGAAATTTTACAAACAGAGAGAAATAGTATAAATATCATATGGACAAGAAAGCTTGAAATGTTTTCATACGTTTCACTATCAAATGTGATAGTGTTCTTGTTGAAATGCAACGCCAACACTGTATGGTCGTATATTTCCATTTCGACCATATCTGTGGAACGCCGCAAAATGAAGCACTCACAGATTATAAGATGACGTATTTCACCTTGAGAATGGCAATGATCGCAGTTATAAGACTTGAAAAAGTGAGCTAACGCTAGTAACGAGTTATTTTCGCGAAAAAGGTGGAAAACATTTTCATCACCAAACCAATACTTTTGGGGCTTATTCGATGTATTTTAATTTTTCCATTAACGCCGCCTATCTACAATTAATGTACTGTAAGTACTTTGTCTGAAATTCCGATTTTGAAGTTTCAAAAATTATTTAAAAAATGAGGATTCGCGCCAAAAGGACCGTTTTGACTTTTGAACAACCTTCAAGGCGAATCCCGTGAAACAGATAATTGCCTCATTCTTGAGTTAAGGGTTTTAACGACTAACACATAAAACTCAGCGATAACGGCTGGGTGGTGGAAATTTTGCAGTGATTGTATAACGTGGCTGTTTGGCGACGCAGCTTTGTGTACTATTGTGTAACACTCTTTTGGTAACTTGATCACAACTATTGAGTGAAATGAAGTCTCACCGTCGGGCGGTGGCATATGAAATGCCGAAGGTTTATGTCGGTTTTGTTAAGGTCTGTTGCATTACTTTTGAGGTAATGGACTTTGCGTGATCATGAAAAGTGACATTAAGTTTTATTATCCTCCTCAGTTGTACTGTGTCAATCATTTTTATTCCTACATTAGCTGCTGCTACTGTTTACATTACTCCAATTCATTCTGGACTCTGTAAAAGTCTATGTGTCAAAAGTAGACATCTTCTCTTCATCCTTTTTCTTGAGCAAATTGTAATTCTAATCGTTTGTAGTGACCCTATTCGTTTACTGCCAACTACGTTAGAGCTACGATTTCCATTTTAATTGATTCAATGGGTTGTAAACGGAAGTAGGAAGCTGGAGCTTTTGGGGATTCCATATCTCGGTGCGTAGAATCTCAAGGCTCTCAGCAACAGGCTGGTATGGGAAAAGAATGTGCAGTATCTGAACTAATGCAATACAGGTTGATCAAGGCGAGCCTTGAACATTGCTGCAGAACTGGCAGAAACAACATGATCTTGTAGAGCATTCCAAGCTTTGCAAACGCGCATTGAGAAAAAGCTATGTCTGAATTCAAGTCCGCTATGTTGGACCTCTAGTTTTAGGGGGTGACTCCCCAGTGTGACGCTACTCTCCATGATGATTATCAGGTGGCAAGGATGTTCCGGGGACTGCATAATCGAAAAGGTTAATAGCAAGTCACCTCTAAGCCGACAGTACTCTAAGGAGTACATGTTCAAAGATTTCAGTCGTTCCACATATGATCTAGTTTTCAGGCCCCGGACTGCCTTAGTGGCTCGTCGTTTTACTGTCTCCAGGAGTAACTTGTTCTTTTGAATATGCGGTGGCCAGATTACAGTTCCATTCTCCAGATACGGTCGAACTAAACTGTTATAAAGAAGCTGAAAACGATTGGGGTTGAACTGTCCGAAGAGGCGTTTCAATAACGCCAGTAGGTTGCTAGCCGTTTTTGCATTTGTTTCAGCGTTCGCTAAGCTCGAGAGAGTGTGCGAAACAGTGCATCCTGGGTCCTTCTCAATAAAAACCGTCTGAAGCGGATATCCGTCGAGGTAATAGGTGGTTATCATAGAGCCGCGAATGTACGTAACTTTGCACCTACCGGCATAAAATTCGAGTCGGTTCACTCGAAACATCTTGAGAAGAATGTCGAGGTCTTTCTGAAGGTTGATAGAATCATCCGTTGTGTTGACGACTCGCTAAACTTTTACGTCATCCGCAAAAAATAGTAACGGAGAGGTGATTGAGAGTTAACGAATACCAAAAATTTCAACGAGCCAAGAAATGAACCCCCGGGTTACTCCACTGAGGCTGGGCTTGCAGGTAGAGAAAACGCTTTTTGTTTCCAACTTTTGTATGTGCTTAAAAATTTGTTGGAACGAGTGTAGAAAACCGATAAGTAATCTGCGCTCTGGAACGTACGACCCGCTGCGTACTCGCCTTTCATTCCTCTTTGTTGCCGTTTTGTCTCGTTATTCGTTTGCTGTCTCGTTGACGTCGCAGATGAACAACATACTCCTTATTCACTCATTGCGTTATTGTCAATCGGTCGTCTTCGGTTAGTTTGATTCCACACGGTTTTTGACGTGCGAGTAGTCGTTTTGCTACGACTTGATCATTGGCAATTTGTTTGTGTGAGATCCTTTCCGTTTTATCGTCCCCCATTACCGAGCGGCGTCTACTTGTCGAGCTTGTGGCACGGGCAAAAACATTGTTCACTTTCTGACGATTTTTCACATTCCAGGTGAGAGATTCATCTTTCTTGTGAAATCCAGTTTTTACGAGCGCTTTCTAATTAAATGTTTTGAAGAAAGCTCATCTCCTCTGGCGTTGGATTGTGAGAAAGGCACTTACTTGATCAACAGATTACTCGTAATTCCGTGTGAATTTGAATCGGTAGCGAACGGTTCAATATTTTATTCTCTCTGAGTCGTCGTAAATGCCCAAGTAAGAAATTTCGTTCCTTCGAATTTTGAAGAGGACCTTCTCTTGTGCTTGGTGTGTTCCCAGAGTGCCCGCCTGCATCCATCTCGAACATTTCGGTACGCGCATAGGTCGCCTGAGTTTCCCGTACGATTATGCTCCGCAAAATAAACGGAGACGGTCGTCGGGGAGACAAGGTGACCTGTGAGGCCAATGAGAGAAAGTGCACAGTTTACGCGACACAAATAAGTCGTCCGTTTTCTCAACTGCGCTGTGAAACACGCAGTCGTTCTGGTCCACGGGGTCATAGTCGGAAAGAACTGAGCCTTGATGGCTTCTCAGACCACTAAAATCTGACTGATTAACATTTCTTACTCATCGTTTTAACCAGTGACAGATAAGATCACAGATGAACGGAGAGTGGTGACTGTATCCAGGTGGTAGTTTGATGATCACTCTGTCCACTAGGTGGCTCTCATAAGCAATGATTAGGCCGAGCAGAGATGGAATCTGACCAGAACGATACCGCGTCGGGGCGTTGACATACTGTGTCCACACTTCCCGTCGTATCAACGTAGACACGGAAATCTAGATTCCGCTTCCACCGTATTGGTGAGAAATTGATGCCCAGTTTATCTTGTGGACATTAAAGTCCTCCATAATAAGCAGATGAGTGAAGGTTTGTAGTCCTAGGAATTTGTCCAGGTTTACAAGAAGGGTGCCGTCATCAGAAACGCCAGATGATGGAGAGCGATAGATAATCCACGCTAGCAGTGAGTCTCCGCCACGCAATGCCAGTCGAGGCCACAGAGCGTCACATTTATCAGAGGAATGAACTTCACAGATAAATGAAGAAAAATCGCAGAACCCTCATTCTCCTTCGGGCGCAGTCAGCTCGGTAAACTGAATACCCGGAGACACTCAGTTGACTGTCAGTGATATAAGCTGTAAGCCAGGCCCCCGTGAAGCAAACAAAAGGAGCTGAGTGTCTTGAATTAACTTTCTGACTTCCGGTAATTCATTGAACAAACTTAGACAGTTCGTATACATACATTTAATCGCTGATTACTCGCTTGATTTCGTAGAACAAGAGAAAGGAGAGTGCGAGGAAGAGCTTGGAAAATTAGATCTAGAATTAAGGAGGATTGTGAGGTCGGTCTCGGTCTGTTCTGTCGAATCGTTTTGTCGGCCTCCCTTTGGGGCTCTGGGCGCGACATCACTTACTGTGCGTACGTCAGCGACCTTACAGGACGCTTGATCAGCACTGTCGGCATCAAAGCCTGCGATCTCTGCGCCTCTGTTTATTTCCGCTTTCAGACAGGGTGTTCGGAAATTTTCACCCGCGGAAACTTGGACATTTTCGTCTGCTGGGGGCGGAGGTTGAAATAAGTCAAGGTGCTCGGTATTATGGAGCCGCTGGTTGAAATACCTAGCTTGGTGGGCCAAAGAAATGACCTCTGATTCACCGGAATTGACCCCAACAGACACTTTTGTTTCCAACGTTTTGGGAGAATAAGTTTGTCCAGGGCGATTTGGCAGATTCTGAGGCAGGTAACTCGGAAGACGAGTTGTGAGCGATTCTTACGCACTCAGCACTTGTGCCTGTGTTTAAGGGGTTCGGCCTTTGGAATGACGTCTATAGGAACGGCGTCTCTGATTTCCAATAAGGGTACAGAGGTCTTATTGGATTCATTGGAACGTCTATTATTATTATCGGTATTTTTGGAACGGAACTTACAACCTCCTCCTGCAGTTCTGGCTTGCGAGAGTCCGTGATTTGTGGCTTAGTTTTAGCCCGCCGTTTGCGCTCCACCCTCGCTTCCTAAGTGTGACTGGAAGACACACCCCTCAGATGGGCGTTGGCAGGTTTCGAAGCCACTGTTTTTCCACCACTGTCTCGGGACTAAACATGACTAGTGAGGTTACCAAAAGACTAAGTGATATTCTGGTTGTCTTGGCGCGCAGCTTGCCTGCGAGTTCAAAGCTTGTGGGGTCAGGGGATAAAGGCTGATTCGACTAACTTGGGTGCAGAAGAAATTTTGGAGAGGTGGCCCCATAAACCAGCTCACCTTTCTCTAAATGAATTCTCTTTTATTTTCATCTCAGCCTCCTGTATGTGTGCAGTTGACAGGGCAACTGCCTTCCTGGTGATTGCAACACCAGGGAGAGTAAGCGCTACGTATTCATCCAAGGACTTCAGTTCCAGCTTCATTTCTGATAGAGTCCGTTGATAGTCGTTCATTGTACTCCCAACAGAAGAAATAAAATGAGACACAAAGCTAAGTGAAGCCCCGTATTCGCAATCGCAGATCTGTGTCACTCCACTTTTCGTGATGCGCGTGAGACTAGTCTGGAGCACAGCGGCGTCTTGGGTGCTGTCAAACGTGCAGTTCATGCAGATGAAATAGAAAGATGAAGAAACTAGCTGTTTATACCGGTCTTCGTTGAGACCAGTGTATTTGAAGTAATACCGCTTCTTGCACTGAGCGCTGCATATCGATTTGTACGGAATTTTTGCACCAGTAACGGTCGCAAGTGTTTGCTGCCTCGATGGATGTCTGTTGCGAGCACCACTAGATTTGACGTGAGCCATTGTCAAATAACCAGTATACAATAAAAACAGTGAAATTTTGGCAATTCGAAATACGGACACAGCAAAGCGGAGAAGACTACGAAATGGAAATATCACAATATGTGATAAATTAGTAGGATACTCGATACTGTATAACAATAACCCCGTGCAGTTTTTTGACGAGCAAGACACCAAGAGAGCTAGGAAACTTGAACCAAATCCTGAGTTACCGGCGGTTCGCAAACAATGTCTGCGGAGGGTCTTCTAACACCGGTCGCATTCTTTTAAGATTATTAACCGCTGGAACAGCCTCAGGTCTGACCTCATTAGTTGAGTTTGCAGAGCTCGTTTACTTTAAGCGGCGTTAAGCTATCCTTCATTTAAAACAGAGTAGTTTAATACTACGCCGTTTGCCGCCGTTCCGTTTCACTACATGTACTTCCTTCCGCTTCCTTTCTAGCCCACGAACAGGCGGGCTGTCCATGTCCGTGCACCGGCGTGAGGACGATTACCAACAAGAACTGAAGGTCCACAGTCGGTGGACGTGAGACGGTTTCCGGGCCGTGGGACCCATTTCATGTATAGGCAAAGACACGGTGTGAATTGAATCTTTTTCGGTATCTGTGTTGTTTTAATGCACGTTCCTGTCGACTGATGGCGCTTTCTCCTTCATGAGATGAAGATTGTTGTGCCTCGATTGTGAAACCTGAACACTGTGTATGCTGTCACATGTGATTGACCCATTAGAATATTATTTTAACAATCTTTCTGTGTGTTAATTCTAGACGTTTGGTGGTCGTTCGAGCAAGGCTTAATCCACTCGCAACGTCTGTCAATGGGCCGGATCTAAGATGGTGGCGTGTTTAATGGGCTGAGCGCCTATAAATTCAGATTTTAAAGGCCACTTTCTTATTAACGAGTTGCTAAGGTACAAGAAACTTAGTAAAGCTAAATAGAATAAAATTACAGCAACCATTGATCTCGAACCCACCAAATATACGAGACCCGAGACCAACGATTCATGTGAATACTAGCAAATGCAACAGTCACGCATGTGAAACCGAGGTATACGAGAACAAAGATACACAAATGCGCGAGAACAGGCTACGACAAGTAAACGATATCAAGCCCTGATAATGCCCCGTGATTAACGATTGCGGAAGGGATTATTTGTCGCGCGCCTTGTCTGAATTGTAGTGTGAGTCCTTGCAGGGTAGGTTCGCAATCTCTACCGATATTTCAAATGTATGAATAAGAAGGATCAGCAAAAAAGGAGTAAGTAAATACAAGGGGCTTGGTCATCGGCTTTCTGTAAAACACATAACAATCGTTGAACACTCAACGCTGGCAGCTAATTTAACACTCTGTTCTTGCTATTTACTATTATCATCAGCAGCGGCGCTATAGCCCGCTTTCAGTGATTGATTTTCTGGTCCACAGACGTCCGCTTACCATCAAACACGACAAACCGACTGAATCCGGGTATCACTGGCCTCCTACCTAGAACCCGTGAATTGATATTTTCGATTTTCATCAGTGATCTATTGGACCAGATGCAGTCGCCTGCTCCCGTCTCTGCTGATGGCATGGAAGTACGGAGGATCGTATAGCCCTCATCCCGCCCTCTCACGCGTTCCATTATGTGACATGCCGTCTATTCTAAGTGACGCTCACTGTCCCAACCTCCTTATGCGCGTTCACACATTCATCGGCCTGAAAGCTCTCTTCCACACTCGAACTCACGCACGCGCACAGTCACCACCTGCACACTTGGCTAATTGGCGCACTTCAGGGGCAAGTGATCCGATGCGATCGATACGCAGGAACACATGACGCGGTTGGACCCGAATCGGAACAAGAAACTAGATAAGTAAACAGGACGGGACACGGCCAGACGAGCACCACTGCATCAGGTTCGTATACCAATCCCAACAATAAAGATCCAAACCTAAGATTCAACATTTTCATTGACTACCATTGAGATACCGTTATTTGTTAGTGGGTACTCAAGCTATCAAGGTTAAGATTTCCACTACAACCGACGAGGATAGCGAAGTATTGCAACCTGACTTAGACACGCCGTCAACATGGACAGTTCAATGGAGCTTACTTTTAACCCGACAGAAATGCCCTTTTATGCACTTGGGCGATGTTAGGTTTGCTAGGGCGTTTATTGGATGCCGCTCGTCAACACAGTGCAGTAGAGAACGAGACTCTGACGGGTTGATGTCAGAAGCCTTCAAAACACAGGCTCACACCGCGGAAGCCAGTATTAAAGCTAATGGGGTGTTTGAATCCATCCCTCGATTCTTTGTTAAGATGTCCATGAATGTTTTTGTTTACAGTTCTCATCTCATGTTCGTCCGAGAATGGAGTACGGTCACACTCGATGTTCCCGTGCATACAAAGCGAGATATCTCAACATGACAGAGTACAGAGGACAGCTATGCGTATGGTGTTTGAAGTGAGAAGCTTCTCTTAACCGGCGGATAGAATATCTGAATATGTGCCCCCAGAGTTACCAGCGGTTCCGCGGTGACCCTATTTGGATAGGCCTCATTTTGCGAGACTGAGAATCTGGTTCGAGTTGTCTCGTGCCATTTAGATTTTCGGTTGTCCATCTGGTATTGGTTTCTTTTTAGTCATCATCATCATCATCATCATCATCATCATCATCATAGACAGCAATACATCAGTGGTTCACACTGATGCTTAACTGCCACACAACCATGAAGAAGAAGAAACAAACCCTGTATAGGAAGAGAGAAGAAAAAAGAGGACTTAATCACTAAAAATAGCTACGTCTATATTCAAATATACATCAGGGCGCCTACACCTTGCAAACAAACAAGTGAGTTGTAAGTGAACGTAAGGTGTCA